>MJUU01071891.1:176021-190579 GCA_002080025.1 Modiolus philippinarum
GACAGCTCTTGTTTTTTATAGAAACATGGACCCAGACATATGCAGCATTATCCATTGGTTTTGTTTGTGTCTTGGTGGGTATACCTTTATGGTGGAAAACAACAGAGGTGTATCGAGTTAGTTTGCCATATTCTGATATTGAAGATTTATTCCATGCTAAGGTATGTTAGTTTCAAGAAAGACAACTCATAAAACCTTGTATTCAATATTTTTGATCTGTTTCATTATGATTGGTACAATTAATTGTTTATATTTCATGCAAAAATAGCGGTAACAAAATGAATTCTATAATTAAAAAAATTTCTATTTGACACCTCATAAATTGCAAAATAAACCATATGTACTAGATTGTCATCATGGTCATAGAAAACTGCTGTAATTGTACTTATATTCGCGGGTACTTACATGTATTTTCGCGATGTTTCCTTTCTAGCCAAGTTTACATGTATTTAATTTCACGGAATTGAGTGCTTTCCTTATAACTTGAATGTTAAATTATTACATTCGCGTGTAATTATTTTCGTGGAAAGTTTCTGACAGTGAAATTCGTGAAAATAAGTACACAGAGAAAATAAGTAAGTACAATTAAAGTATTTCAAAGCCCAATTAGGTCTTTACTGTAAAGGATTTATTTGGTTTCATCTTAAGCATGCAGTCCAACTAGTGTAGCTTGAACACCAAAGGGACTTGTACTGGTGATAACAGTTCCAGATAGAGGGGTGATTTAGCTAACTCTGGTTTAACTTGAACAAAGGGACACTAAAAGGATTCTAGGCATCCATGGTGATCGAGTTATAAAGTTCAACTTTATTTAAATATTGTGTAGTTGTGCTTTCATGTTTTTAAGGTAATTGCCACCTTAAAAATAAAGTAATGGGAATTACATCAAAGTGATCTGCATTAGTAAGACTTAATGAAAGGTTGACAATAAGCAAGATAAAAAATTAATAGGTTCATGCACTTTGAGATACAAGCAATTAAAAATTTTGCAGGAAATGTCCATTTCTAGGTTTTTCATAAGGTTTGTATGGAAATTTGTAAGTCTTGAAAATAGAGTGAAGGAGTAATGTTAATTTCTTAAAATTTTGTCCATTTGTTTCTTAAAGGTACATGCTTTTAGAATATAAAATCAAAGCTCTGATGGAGCTGAATCTCGAAGCTGAAAATCTACACGTGACAAAACTTCGTAGTCATCCAAAGAACTGCTGCATATGTCTGCATGTATTAAGTTATTCGGTAATACATGAAAATAGTCTGATGTGTGATTTTGCATGTCGATTTCATTGTTATACAAATGTAAATATATGCAATACACTGTCACAGGTAAACAAATGTTATTTTCATCTTTGAGAAATTACTGCGCAGCAGGTTCGTTGATCCGAGAAGCAATATTAAATAAAAACGAGTAATTTGATAAACATGCATATTGTTTTCAATTTAAGAAAACAACACCGTATTCAACTCAAGAAATTCAACTCAAGAAAATGAAGAAATATAACTTAAAAACACAATGTATATGATTTTGAAAGAAACTTGCGAACTATATTTTATCAGAAGCACGAAGATCATCTTTTAGAGCTGTTAATAGGCTTGAAGCCTCACATGGTATTTTTCTTGTCATATTAACATCTCTCCACCCATTTCATGGCTTCAAGATAATGAAAAGTGGGTGTTCATTTGCAAAATATTTTACATGTTATGATATGGATAAAGACAGAGGAATCTGCATATCTGACCAAATGTCAGACATGATGGCAACTACCTTAAGAAATGAATTTTTGGAAAAATTTAATAGTTACATTAGAATGAGATATTATTTAAGAAATACATGTACATTATAGAATGTAAATTCAAATCATGTTTTACATGAAAAATGTGACTAGGTGTATTCAAACTTTGGTCAGCTATACCTTTAATTTCTCACAGCATCATAAAAGTCAAATCTGAAGTCATAATTCAAAAATTTCACTACTTCAAAAGGTTATTCATAGATTAATATGAGGTCATTTTGAGATGAAATGCCAAGTTTGAATCCATGGAAGCAGACATAATACTAAAACAAACTACTATTTCAGAACCTAAAACATTGTAGGATAGAGTGTACACAGAAATATTTTGATTGGTAAAGAAAAAAAAACAACATAAAACAACATAATATCAGAGGGTATGAATGCCCTTTACCGTTAATGGTGAAATGGCCTTTTCCTGCTACCGTTAATGTCTTTATCAATCAAATGTTTACCGTGAATTGCCAAAAATGCTAGCATGAATCATGAAAGGGCTTAAAATGTCCTGCCGTTAACGTCATATTACTGAAATTTTTACCATTAACCATCAAAAGAGTACCCCCATTCACACCCTCATATCAGTGATTGATAATTGATTGGTGGCTCATCAAAATTTGAAATCCCAACTACTATACATACAATTCCATAGTTTCTTAAACGCAATTTGGTTATCTTCTGTTTTTGTAGTATGGCAAGTTTTGTGTGTGCTGTTTTATAAAATCATGAATTTAAAATGGCAAATTTTGTTATCCACAGTTTATTGAAATGGCAAATTTTGTTATCCACAGTTTATTGAAATGGCAAATTTTGTTACCTACTGTTTTTAACCTCAGCTGACAGATGACTTATGCAATGACTTTCTCACTTTTTATTAGCTCACCTGGCCTAAAAGGCCATGTGAGCTTTTGCCATCACTATGCGTCCGTCGTCCGTCCGTCTGTCTGTCAACAATTTCAAAAATCTTCTCCTCTGAAACCACTTGGCCAAATGTAACCAAACTTGGCCTGAATCATCACCAGAGTACTGCTTCTCAAAATTGTGTTTGATTAGGCCGTAGGTCAAACAACATGACCGCTGTTACTAAAAATAGAACATAGGGGTAAATTGCAGTTTTTGGCCAATAACTCGATAACCGTTACAGATATCAAAAATCTGACATGGAGTAAAAATGATCAGCATGGCAAGATGTACCTGCCCTGCAATTTTGAAGAAAATCTGAAAACCCATCTCAGAGTTATAGCCCTTTTTCCGTTAAATTTTCAAAAATTTTGCATTTTTTATTTTTTATTTCAAAAAGTGTAACAGATAGAGGTCAAGTGTAAATTGCAAAAATGTTCAGCATATCAAGGTCCACCCACCTTGAAATTTTGAAGAAAATCCATAAACCCTTGTAGGAGTTATTGCCCTTTTTTCACCGAATTTTTAAAATTTTCGTATTTTTCATCTTTTATTTCTGAAACTATAGAAGATGAAGGTCAAGTGTAAACTGATGAAATCTTTGCTATGCTGTGGCGACTTCAAAACTGATGTTGAAAATTGTTCGTTGACCGCCATTTTCAAAATGGCTGCCCCAAAAAAGGCGGGAGAATTCAACATTGTCCGATTTCAATAAAATTTGGTTTCCAATTAGATATTGATGTTGCGACTTTAAAACTGGTGTTGAAAATTGTTTGTTGACCCCCATTTTCAAAATGGCCGCCAAAAAAGGCGGGAAAATTCAACATTGTCCGATTTCAATAAAATTTGGTTTCCAAATAGATATTGATGTTGCGACTTCAAAACCGGTGTTGAAAATTGTTAGTTGACCGCCATTTTCAAAATGGCCCCCAAAAAGGCGGGAAAATTCAACATTATCCAATTTCAATGAAATTTGGTTTCCAAATAGATACTGATGTTGCGTCTTCAAAACCGGTGTTGAAAAATGTTCGTTGACCGCCATTTTCAAAATGGCCGCCAAAAAAGGCAGGAAAATTCAACATTGTCCGATTTCAATCACATTTGGTTTCTAAATAGGTCTTGATGTCGCAACTTCAAAACTGATGTTAAAAATTGTTTGTTGGCCCCCATTTTTAAAATGGCCGCCAAAAAAGGCGGGAAAATTCAACATTGTCCGATTTCAATGAAATTTGGTTTCCAAATAGATATTGATGTTGCGACTTCAAAACCGGTGTTGAAAATTGTACGTTGACCGCCATTTTCAAAATGGCCGCCAAATAAGGCGGAAAATTCAACATTGTCCGATTTCAATGAAATTTGGTTTCCAAATAGGTCTTGATGTTGCGACATCAAAACTGGTGTCAAAAGTGGTCCTAAGGAAGAATGTTTTTTGTCAAAAAAAGCCCAACAAAGAAATATAGTAAAACATGATCAGACTTTAAAAACAGTTCAAAATACTGGAGGTGTTCAAGCTACACAAGTTTTAGAAACTGAAGGTCAACTGTATAACTTACAATGTTTCCTTGATTAAGGCAATTGAAAGCCAGGTGAGCGATACAGGCTCCTGAAACCTCTGGTTACATTTTGTATAACTTCATGACGTATAATCAAAATTCTGTAATATTTCTTTTCAGCTGAAATACACTGTTGATATAGAAGTCATCAACTTTGACCCCCAGATAACAGATGTTGACCTGACAACTTTGTCTACAGCATTGTCGTCCAAATTAGGTAAAAATAAACAACATAATCTATCCATTTGTGTTATATGAAAAATTTGTTAACATTTACTTGTGACAAGTAACAACTATGAGATACCATTTATTCCTGAGTTATCACCCATTTTGAAATGCAAACCCTTTATTTATTACCTTAAATGTATTAATGTATTAAATGTATTAAATGTATAATGTAACAACTATGATGAATTGAATATTCATGATTCTTCCAACATTTATAGAAAATAATTTATTGATCACTTATCAAAGGTTTGCAACAATGAAGAACTAATATTCATGAGTTATTTTTGTGTAAGCATTTTATTGTTCACTTGCAAGTGTACATGTACAATGTTATGAATCTCAATGGGATTAAGCGGCAATTAGCATTGGCTTTATGGCTCACCTGGCTATAGCCAGGATGAGTTTATTTTCATTACTTGGTTGTCGTTGTCTGTCTGTCCATCCATCCATATGTTGTCTGACATTAAATTTTAATTCAAAGATCTTCTCTGAAATCACAGAGGCCATTGGAACCAAACTTGGTCACAATAGTCCTTGGTTTGTCCTGTCAAAGTTGGTGATTTTCTTTTCGGTATTTCCCCCAAGTTGGCTGCCAGCAGTGAACATAGTTTAACATAAGACCTTAGGAGAAGGGCATTGACATATCTTCTCTGAAACTTTTTTTGGTAAGCTCAAACCAGCAGTTACCTTTAGTCAGTGCCCAGTCCAGATCCAGGTTGATAAATTTAACTATGAATTTGAAATTGTTATCAGTCACTTCCATAACCTTGTCTGCAGTCAGATTCCAATACCATTATCTGTCATCAAGGTTTTCATACTCCATTGTTACTGTAGTCGGAAATTTACTTTATAGTCTCCTGAATTAAAAATGCATTGCAAGTTGAGCATCACTAAAGAAAAATGCAAAGTACTGAGAAATAGATATATAAAAAAAAACATACTTTCCAGCAATATTGGATAATTTTACAAAAAAAAAACAATAATTTTTTACCTGTTGCCACAGGTCACCTCTCTTGATTGGTAAATTTTTGTGCTTCCATCAATGCTAAATATGTACAGCTTAGTTTGTGCCATTAAACCCATACAAATTCTATATCTTGCTGATATAAGAACAAATTAAAATGAATGAACTGTTTTTTTAATAGCTAATAAAGAGGGCGATATTCTCTGCAAATACAGAGTAAATGTTCGACAGAATACAGAACAAGAGAAAGCTTTGGACAAACTCGAATTATCAGGTAGGCAAGAAAACAAATATATAGATAAAGAGAAATCTCTGGCTAAATGATGAAGAAAATGGTGACTTCAAGATAACGAATAACAAAGACATTGTACAATTTGTTGCTCTTTACCACATGTATCATTAGGGATTTTGTCCCATGTCCATTTACCCAATATCCCTTTATTTGTTTGTAAATGCACAGAAAATTAAAAATGCCTAAGGATACAGTGGTATTAACAGTAAGACGATGTGGAGAACATTAGAAGTCTCTTGACAAGAAGGGATTAACAGTTGAGTAAGACGATGCATAGATTTGGCTTAATTTACTTTCTTCACAAAAACTAAAATGTGAGTATTGATAAAAATGTTAAAGGGGAAGTTCAGTCAAAAATCAAAATTTGATATTCTGTTATTTACATGTCAAACATCGATGATACATCGACAAAAAAAGTATATCTTTATCTATAAAGTCAAAAAACGAACTTAGAAATGTCAAGAAATTACTACTGGGGGTCCGCCATGTATACATAGGTGGCGACACAATCGATATAACAACATCTTATGACCGCTGTACATGTATACTGCGGAAAAGTGACACGTACAATTATTATAAAAATAACATTGTGTTACCATGCGGAATTTATAATTACACTTTCGAATTACAGTTTCGTTGTACTGGTCAGGTTTTCTGATTTTTTAAAAATCACCTACTTGTATGATAATTTAAAATCAACGAAATATTTTGCTTATTTTTTAGCATCTGAATAGATGATCGTTTTATTATTTTCGTTCTCATATTAATAAGGACATAAAAATACTGAAAATAATCTCATGATATATCTGCTTTTAGTTTTTTTTTCTTTATTTTCATCATTTTTATGAAATTAATCTAGGATTCAAAGGAATTCTTCCCTAAACAAAAAAGAATAACTAAATCGTGCAAGCAGAATAATATTTATAATATTGTATTTCTAAACCATCTCCGTTACCGTAATTTCCAAGAGATGTGAATATGTATATATATTTTTTAATTTGTGTGACTACCTGCATGAGGTGATTGTATATTGTAACAGTCGTAAAACATTCTGTCTGTGTATATTTCACTGTCGTCTCAATATACGCACGTGTCCGGCACTCTCCCCGGGGCAGAGCTGTCGGCTTACACAAATTACAAAATTACGCCTTACTATACATGTATTTTATCAGTTTGGGGTGATCAAATAGGTATGAAAATAAAATATAAAGAATTCCCCACTTCAGGTTTTTTATCCGGGTACAATTTCAAAATTCAAATTCAAGATTTCATCTCAGTAACTATACGGAATAAAGAGGATATTAAGAAAATATACAAGGAACAAACTGACACATTTTGTTCAACAAAACAAGGCATTTATCCTACTTTCTTGGATCTACTGTCCATTGGAGCTAAAATTTAATCTACATTTAACTAGTCCCAGATTGAAATTATGTTTATTGATAATAAAGATATATGTATTCGGGTTAATAAATTGACTTTTTTTATGCCATTTATCAGATATAAAAAGATTAAAAGAGAAAATAGAATTTGTAAATACTGTGATTTAAATCAAATAGAAGATGAAACTCATTTCTTTTTTGAATGTCCAAAATATAACCTTATTAGACAGGAATTCAAAATAAAAAATGTAAATACTTTTGAAAACAATAATAATAACAATACAAATATTGTTGAGATATTATCTTCATCGGATCACTTGCAATATGTTGCTCCGTTTATAAAAATGTCACTTATACTGAGAAAAGTGGACAAATGATTGCATGGTTCACCATCAACAATATAAAAGAAATGTTAAATATACGTATAGAGTCGTAAAATTTTGAATATTTTATTTTTATGTTGTATTTCATCTTTATGTCTGTATCTATATATATGCTTTCAACCCTCAGGGGTACAATAATGCATTTCTAATAAAGAATTATATATTTATGTTAAAAATCCTGTTTCTTGACTATGTGTCAGTCTTATCAGAAGCAGAGACATATAAAACCATTTTATATGTCTCTGTCAGAAGTAAGGGGAACTTGTGTAAGCAAGTCCTAGTGCATACCTTCCATTTTATTATGTTGGTGATATACTAGTGTACTTTATTCCGTAACATACTCGCGGCTTAAATAATGTATTCCGGAAAGATTACTTGTCGTGAAATAAATACACTGTTACAATTCTTGCCTTATATAGGTTTGAAACAAGTAAGTTAAAAAATGCTTGATGTATTCTTGATGCATTTGAAAGCGGATAGAACAGAAAATATGATACTACAAGACATGGATGTCGGATCTCAAGCTTACAGCCGAGACTTGAGCGCAAAGGTTTTTAATTACAAAAGCTGATATATTGATCGGAAATCGGCAAAATTTTCGCATTATTTTTCCGTGAAATACATAATTATACAGTATAAATGAATAATAAATTAACGTTGTTAAATTCATATTACTTTGGTTTTACTTTTCAAAAACACCCTTTTCAGACTATAATGCAAACACAGCACCGTTTTATGATAATAACACCTTTTGCTTCTATAACTTGTAAATATCTTAAAGTCACATGCGATAAATTTTATGATTACCTTTAATACGTGTACAGGCGTGTGCCACACCTAGCGAGGATGAGGTAAAGTTTTGGTGAGAATAAACAAACCACAATAAACATCGTTACCAGGTGACTAAGGATTATGTTGTACATGAAGTGTACTGTACAAAAAGTTCAGCGATTGAAAAAAAAATTTAACTCAAAAAAAATTTTTTTAAAATAAAAAAAAGACACATGTGTGGCAAATATGTCACTAATTTTTTTTAAAGATTTCTTGGTCTGTTATTTGTTTACTTATTACTTGTGGTCAGGGACTATACTATACAATGTAATGTATAGTCCCTGTTGTGGTAAACGTTTTTTTTTTCTTATAAGACTGAAGAATTTTTCCTTTTCATACACGTTTTGATCCATTATATGATTGTGTACATAGCAGTTAGTGAAAATATGAGGACACGTGCATGCCTAAGTGCATAAGGAGCCTAGCACATAAGTCTCATCAGAATACGTGTTGAGTCGGGACAATATGAAGAAGTTCCATATTAGTAAAAAAGCGCAAGACACATAATCCTAATCACGCACATCAGCATAATAAAAACTCAGGTTTTTTTAACCTCGCTGAATAGGAAAGTATCTTTTGTATGAAAAAAAGGATCCTCAGATTTTTAACTTTCAAACAGAAAAAAGAACAAACATTGAGACCTCTATGCTGGTTGTCGAACATTGAAGCTTGGTTTAAGGCCAACCGCCTTCTTGTCGGGAACGACAAACTCGCACCGTACAGCAAGCGTTGTGTATTTAGCCATTAAGTATTTTTGTTTTGTTTTGAAGTCTGGTTTGAATCGGTCAATAGTAAAAAATGTATTATGTGTTCAATATACAAAGTTGTAATGTTGTCGAGATAAATTGACTAAATTTGTACACTCTCGGACATCAACACATAATAAATATAATTCCTTGCTGATTATTAAACATACAAGTCCATCCTATATTCAGCCAATAAAACGCTCAAAATGCTTTTTGTAATGTAGTTTGTATTTGACCAATTCGACAAGCTATGTATCCGAATGGCGGATTTCGGGGGTGGGGGAGGGCGGGGGCGTAAGCCCCTCTTTTTGTTTCAAAACAAAACTTGTGGGAATTCTGTATTCTGTAATTTCACACATCGTTATGAATTGAACTTGAAAATGAAATATTTATAAATTTTTAATGGAAAAAATATGGTTTGAAAGTTACAATATATCTGGATACACATATTTTTTCTGAATGAAAATCGCAACTGCATCACAAGCATTATTCCGACTATGGAATAAATGATTAATTGATTTGTTTACAAGCATATATTCATACATAATAAACACGCAATAAGTTCTGTGGCGTGCGTGTCACAGGTGACAACCTGAACAAAAAAATTCACCTGAACAAATAATTCACCTGTGTCACACGGGCCACCTGGGGTTTTAATTAATGACAATAAACAATTACAATAAACAAGGTAACATGTTACAGAGGATTAAGTTTTGTCAACAACGAAGTGCAAGTGCATAATTTCTTAACCGTGAAAAATATCCGCACGTGTGCACATTCGTTTTTGAAAGGAGTAAAATAAAGGTATGCACGAAATTTACATTCTTTTGAAAAAGGGTTAGTTTTTTTTAACATTTTCTTTTTATTACTAATAGAAACTCGAAATTCGGACAATTAATAGTTTTTTCCCTAACTTTATGTTCATGTTTTGATCGTAAATTGATAGCGTACATTGTAGTTTATTTTTCCTATATGGTATATGGATATCGAGTACTGACCAATCAAATCATATTATATAAGGTACCGGAAGCCTTGTATAAGGTACCGGAAGAAGTCAATATGGCAGCCCCCTGCTTGTTAAAATTTTGATACAAAAACACAAATTATAGAATAACCACTTAAGATCTGAAAACGGGTCACGGCAACAACGTTTTAAAATAAATGTTTGAATAACATATCAAATTTAATTTTTTGAGTGAACTTTCCCTTTAAAGAAGAATATTGTTCAGTTAGTTTATTCCAATTCTTACTCTGTTGTAAAATTGCAAATTTTTCTCAACACAGTAGATCTACCATATTTAAACTTTTTTACACAGAGAAGTTGTAGTTTAATTTTTATAATTTTCACAAAATTATGTATTATCCTTTTTAACTGTCATCAAATACATTTATTTCATAATAACTGCAAATATATCTTAATCAGATATTTGATTTCAGCTTGATTCCATTATTATACAACCTATCTTCCATGTCAAATAAAAAAACTTACGGGAATTGCATGCTCTGTTACATTCTATTGCTGTTCAGAAACAGAATGTGCAAGACTGGTGGACCAAATACAGCCCAGTTAAAATTTATAGCATAAATAAAGAATGTAGGACTTCTGAGTTTGGCTTTAGACCTCTCTTAATTTGGAGTTCTGTGTTTGGCAAAGGACCTCTTTTAATTCTTTCATTATAACAGCAAGATAAAACTTACAATTGGTATATTTTTGTAGAATTGGATGATGACCTACATACAGATGATGCCAGGAATAATAGATATAAAATTGTCCTGTTGCCAAGGAAACTGACTAAAACTTACATAGGTACCCATCATGCACTGTACATGTCAACTGTAGACAAAGGTATGACTCATGTGTGAAAATAAGTAAACTTGGTAATATATAAATTTCAGTCTGCAGATGTGTCTTGTATAAAAATTAGGTCATGTTTACCTACATGTCATGCATGATTAACTTAGGTCAAAGTTTTTGGAAAGAGTCCAGATCTCAGATACTACAACTCTTAAAGAAATAATATTTCGTCTGTAGACACATCTTGTTTAGTTACAAAGCTCCAGATAAAAATTAGGTCACCTTGGCTTAACATTCATGCATAACAGTAAATGAAATGGGTTAAATTTTGTGTAAAAGTCTAGATTAACGATGCTACAATCCCTAAGAATAATATTCTGTCAGTAGATATGTCTTGGATATTTGTGAGTATCCTGCTAGGCCACCTTATCCTACATTTACATGCATAATTCATTCAGATTAAAGTCTGTGTGACAGCCTAGATCTTGAAAAGTACAACTTTGTAATATGATAATAATTCTACAAAAACAAACAACAAATGGGTTAATGGACTAGCTACAGACTACTTCCTTTTCTTGTTAAGTGATTCATATGTACTGCCTTATGTAAGTTTCATACAGTTATCGGGTCTGTAAGTCTTGTCTAATTTTGCAACTCCCGGGATCAAAAACTGTACCCGGAAGTTAAATTTTAAACAAAGATATATGACATTTCAAACAAAAATTTGAAAGTCATAATTCTCAGACGTCATGTTTTGGCGGGAATTGTTTTTGAATTGCCTGTTTATCGTGAATTCTCGTGAGTCACATGACGAGACTTACAGACCCTATTGAAGATAATAAACATTTATATATTAGATTTATTTTCGTTCCATTTGTAGTCGTTAATCTTTTGTGAGACATGGCAAATTTTTCATTCATAGTTTGTTGCAATAAAACATCTAAGAATCAGCAAAAAGGAAGTGCAAGCGCATCTGACCTCCAGAAATGGCTTATGCATTACAACTCATCATAGTCATGCTTCAGACCAAATCTGAAATTATTCCCACTTATATAAGCTGAGATAAATGTGACCAAAAATGTGTTATGGTCGGACAGGCAGAAGTGTTTATTATTGCAGATTTATTAGCAATTGGAGGTGTTATAGTTCCTTTCTTAGGAATACGCAACAGTATTGTAACAACACAAATGGAGAACAAAAGACATAACATATAAAAAAAATGAACAAGAATGCCACAAAACTAAAGCACTAGGAGTGTTAACCTCCACAAAAAAAACCTTGAGTTATCATTAGTCTTAAGTAAAACATGAATGATTATAATTACAGATTTGTCAGTAATTGGAGACAATATGGTTACTTTGTTGAGGGATAATTTTGTAAGGGAGCAGGTCTTGAGTAAAACATACAAAGCTGCAAAAGGACAGATGTTAAATCAACAGGTAATATTACTTAGATTTGGTAAGCAAGTGAAAAGTATATTCAAAAGACTCACGATTTATGTCATAGTTTAGGAGGAGTTGTGGATTGCAGCAAGGAATTCCTTAGTGAAAAATTCCTAAAAGCAAACCAGTTCAAGTCACTGCTGAGTAAATACAGCAAGGAGTTATCAGTAGGCTTTATCTATGTAATGAAACTTATGAGGCCAAATAAAAAAATAGGTGTGGTTCCGGTCACCCCTCTGAAAAAATAGTTTCGGTAGGTTGAGATTTGATTTGATTTGATTTTATTCATTTATTTTTTTTATGATATATAAAACTTCACATGCATATTCATTGCGAACTACCTTAAAAAGCCATATATTATCCCCTTCTTTTTACACAAGATTAGGGGTTTGGTGTGGATATATACTTCACGGATTTGTCCTAGTTCCCTGAAGATTGATTGTTTGTCTCATTTCAAGCAAAAAGATAGTTGTTAACACTATGGGACTTGGTAAATAGGTTGTTCAGAATTAAAAAATTCCTAACAGTTATAAATGTATTTCCACCAAAATTTCTATTCTCGTATCTTCTATTCTCATATCATCTCGAATACTAGTATATTTCATCTGCCAACATAACTTTGAGATGTCAACAAACCACATGATCAGTAAAGTGTTGATTTAGCTGACGATGCACTATTTATATCACATTGACTCTTGGAAATATTTTACTTGCTAGAGATGTAAAATACAGGTTTACGTGTCCTTTGATTTTATCCCAAAGCAGTTTAAAGGGCTTTGAAGCCTTTGAAATATTAAGTAAAATGTAAAATAAACATCAGGGCTCACCAAACTGGGCGATTAGGGCGATTAAGTCGCCCTGTTGTGCCTCAAGTCGCCTAAAGTTGTCCCCAAAAGCGATTTCAAGTCGCCTGAGTATTTTGACACTTCTAATTATAACCCTTTCTATTTCCGGTAACAAGGAAGTAAATTGATCAGATTTCTAATGCTTATTCCTGTGTTTGCAAAGCTCAAAGATTGTTTACATCATGTCATGGTTTTAAAATCAAGACTTATTGACTTTGTTGTATACATTTATTAAAAAAAAATCATTGGAAATTGTCCTAAATATTTACGTTTCATCTACAGTTCAAACCGGAAGTGGTCTATATAAAGAATGTCCACAAACGTAAACAATCTATTTATATCCCTCTAATATTTGGAGAACCATTCAAAAAAGAATGAAGCAGATTAGCAACTGTCTCTTGAGCAACTGAGTGATAAACTACCCATTTACTAAAGAGGATAAATAAAAGAAAATTTATGTCATGTAAATCTAACCTAAATGCTGGAGCACCTCCAACCATAAGCTTTTGGGTGAAAGAAACATAAAATTGATAAGTAGCTAAAATCATATTTCTTTATATAAAATCTATATTGTAGATCGTATTTTAATGATTAAAACTGATTTATTGCCATTGTTGAATAAGTGTAAATGTAAATCAAATACAAAAGTCTTGAAAATTCAGTTGTGGATACGCGCAAACAAGTCTCCCTGTCATGACCTGAAGTCTCCCTATTTCTACCCTCAGGGAGACTTCAAGTCTCCCTGTTCTTTTGAAGTTTGGTGAGCCCTGAACATGGATATGATAGTCTCTTTCCGAATTTATGATTGCACTAGAACCTCCTGACTGGATAAAAACTTCAATTTACGTAGCATTTGATCTCTTTTCTCATCAAATACCTCATTGAAAGCTTCCAATAAAGTTAATAAATACTCCACTAGTTGATCAACTATGAAAATAACTATTTAGAGTTTTAAAATAACTACAATCTTGACGTCGATCACTGCTTAGACTTTGTCAGTCAAAAGTTGCCACAAACCTAGGGTCGGTCGTTTATTTTATAATTAAAAGAAAAAATTTTGGTGAAAAAAAAGTCTAGGGTCTGCAGGAAAAACTAGGGTCTGTCAGGTGACTGGAACCACACCTATTTTTAGTTTGCCTCAACGAAGTTGAGGGGGACTATTGGAATACCCCCGGCGTCTGCGTCCGCGTCTACGTCTACGTCCGCGTCCGCATTTGGGCATATATCTCTGCAACTATGCATGGTAGGATCATCAAACTTTGTATGCAGGTGCATCTTGGGCTATCTCACAGCCTTCAAGAAAATTGGGTCTCTCTGACCTATATTTTCCGCTTGAACGACTTACATTCAAGTTTACGTCCGAGTTCAGATCTCAGTCACTATACATGGTAGGATCATGTAACCTTGCATATG
>MJUU01071891.1:194198-217008 GCA_002080025.1 Modiolus philippinarum
TTTTTATTTGGCCTGATAAAAAATCGGAGGACACAACAAACCTATAAACCTCACTTTTTAAAAAAAAACAATATTATTATAATGTATCAATTTTATCAAGTTATTACGTTGCAATAGTTTGAACACCATATGCTTCCAGATATTAAATTGAGAAATTGTGTTTTTAGACATTTCTTATACTTGATCAATCATCAGGGACGTATCACAGATAAAAACTTGCGAGAAAAAAAGTGAGCTTTGCACCTGAAGCAATGTTTGGATTGACCAATTTTTATAAGAAACCTTATCTCAATACTATTTTAGTCTAACAGATTTAATTTTGGTATAGACATATTTCCTACTCACACTTTACCTGTAATTGTTTATTGTGTTTTATAGCCAGATAAAGGTAGTATGAGAGCTGTTAAATCTAACCATGAATACGATGTGACTTTTACACTTGTTAATCCACAACCTGACATATTAGATGTTACATGGGACATCCAGACTGGTGTATGTAAGTATATACTTATATATATATAAGTTATTGTCTCACCTGAGACAAAAGTAACGGAAAGCGAGACTTGTTCAAGGTATGATGACATCATCGACACATACTTTGCAAAATTCTTGAGAACTCTCTTATGTAGGAGTATATATTTGGATAGCTTACATTGAGACCTACTTGATGGACACAAAATCTTACCATATGATGCACAGTAATTTGGTACTATGTAATGCCCTCAGTTTAGAGTCCATCTGTTTATCTGTCCCTAAAGTTTCTGACTAATATCTTGTGAACGATATAATGCTATAACTTGAAACTTGGTATGTAAGTCGTTTATCAGAAAACTCTAGGCAATACCAGTTTTTATTTCATTAGTTCAAGTGGTCTCCGAAAAATGCCCTTTGAAATATTGAAGGGCTTGAAATTCAGAATAAAACTGAATTAAGTCTTTGAACTTAGTAAGTTTCGACTTTGGCTATGGGTGTTTTTTTTAGGAGAAGGACTTAATATTTATTTTGAATGAGTGAAAACAGAGTTATTTCCCATAACATAAAACTACTACTATTTAAAAAATTTTAAAAGTTTTTCATGACTACTACCTCCTTACCCTCTGCTAGACAGTAATTTTCTTACTTCTGCATCCAGAGCTATGTTTTACAGTTGATTGATTAAGCAAGAGCTAACATTAAATTTTTTATACTTTCTCTTTAGATGTAGTTATCTTGGTTATCAGGGCTTCAAATAGGATCATTAAAAATTTCTTAAACAGATATTAGTCCCTTGTGGAAAAATTTGAAGTTTCAGTCCAAGATATATATAGTATAGGGATGAACATTTCTTTAAATTGTGTACGACATTTAAATAGCAATTGCTGTTAAAGTAGTTGATGTCTTAAACTGAGCATCTTTTTTTGTGTATCTAAGCAAAAATTCAATGAGAATGTTGTCTAAATGATTTTGTATGTCTTTAATACAATAATTTAAATAAAAATGAACAATAAGTATCAAGTTTGTTCGACTAATATTACATATTTGCCAAAAAAGTTTTATCAAAGGGAGATAATTCTTTTATGAAATACAATGGAATAGGGCAAATTTTCTAAGTTTATTAAAAAAAAGAAATTATAAGCTGAGTTCGACTTCGTCGCAACTCGGCTAACAAGGTAGTTGATCCCAATTCTTTTTTGAATTTGTCAAAAGCATTTAAACAAAACACTTTTATAATAATTTTTCCCCAAAATATGTTTTTAGCTCGCCGGGACGAATGTCCGGAGAGCTGTTGTCATACCCCAGGCATCGGCATCGTCAGCAAAAACTTGAACCTTGCTTGTGGAACGGAGACCTTAAGAGATGGGATGTTGATATTTTGTATGTGGCTTCCTTGTGATGAGAGCTTTCTTTTGGTACCATATTTGTAGACATATTGACCTTGACCTTGCCCTTAGGGCAATTTTAAGAAAATTTTAACCTTGCCTCTAGAAGGATGGCTTTTAGTGGTAGGGTGTTCATATTTGGTATGTGACTTCCTTATGATGAGAGCTTTCTAACGGTACCATATTTGTAGACATTTTGACCTTGACCTTTCCCTGCGGGCAATTTTTGAAAAACTTTAACCTTGCCTTTTAGAAGGTAGGGTGCTCATATTTGGTATGTGACTTCCTTATGATGAGAACTGTCTAACGGTACCATATTTGTAGACATTTTGACCTTGACCTTTCCCTGAGGGCAATTTTTGAAAAATTTTAACCTTGCCTCTAGAAGGTAGGCTTTTAGTGGTAGAGTGTTCATATTTTGTATGTGACTTCCTTATGACTAGAGCATTCTATTGGTACCATATTTGTAGACATTATGACCTTGACCTTGTCCTGAGGGCATTTTTTATAAAACTTAAACAGTGTTTATACGTCCGCAAAAATTTTTGCGGTCGTATAATGGTATGGTGCTGTCGTCGTCGTCGTCGTCGTCGTTGTCGTCGTCTGTAGACACTTTTGTTTTTGGCCAATAACTTAAGTTCCAGATGATCAATCCTTGTGAAATTTTTACACAATGTTCCTTGGCACAAAAGGAATGCTTGGGTAAGTTTTGGTCATTGTGGCCCCACCCGTTTTAAAAAAAGGGGCCAAAAGGGGTTAAATTAGGTGTTTTCACATATTTTNAAAAAAACTTTAAGAAGTTAGTTATTTAGTGATAGGGTGTTTATATTTTGTTTGTGACTTCCTTAAATGGTGAGAGCTTTCTGGAAGTAGCATAGTTGTAGACATTTTGACCTTGACATTTCCTTGGGGGCAATTTTTAAAAAAACTTGTACCCTGTTTATAGAAGTTATTCTTTTAGTGAAAGGGAGTTCCTGTTTTACATGATGCTTTCTTACATAGCATTTAAAGTATTTAACACATTACAATTACGAAAATGTATAACTTTCAAATTATTGTGCATTGCGGTTACTCTTATCCCTGGCAAGCTATGTTGTCTTCTGACAACTCTTGTTTGTTTTTGGTGTTCGTACTGAACACCTTAGCTTTCGGTTCAGCTTGAATTCGATAAAAATAGATTACATGCATGATGGGAAACTTTTAACAGGTTAAAAAGTCGGCTTATAAATTGTAAATAATACAGTAAATTACTGAATACTATGGTAGAACGTTACATACTATTGTCCTGAAATGATAAAAATGGTTGAAAATAGTTTATAGAGGGAATTTGAGTGTTAAAAGGCTTTTAAGTGAAGGAGGATTGAAACTAGTAAGTGAGTTTTGAATAGGCTTGAGGATATAGTTCGAGATGTTTATAATACATCCAAGCCCATTTTAAGTCACTACTTGGCTATTATCAAACTTAGTAAATTTCCTGTATTCAAAAATTAAACTATTATCGAGTACATTTCTATAATTTTAGAATGAAAACGAAAATATTTGTTTCATGCGTAGGAATATAAAAAATTATAAAACTAACAGGATAATATTTTAAGATGTCAAAATGGTTTCATTATGAAAGTTGTGGCACATTTTGGACATTTTTATGTTTTGATACGTTAACTACCTGATCCTCACGTAGCCATTTCTGTACGAACCCGAATATAATATTCCACGTGTAATATTCAGTCAATCTTGATCAGCCGCTAGAGGGTGCAGAATGTTCGTTTGTTTACATTTTCGATATGTTTTGATTAGAGACAAATGGCACATAATATTAGTATCTCGATGTAACTAAATGTCTCTGCTGTGACTCTGCCATAATCAGAAGTGGGAGATCTTGGACTGTATTAAGGATTCTCGATTATTTGATTGCTTTCGTAGAAAGTCCAAATTTGCACTCGATGTGCATGTTAGTTAATTTGCATGATGCATGCAGGTAGTTTCATTTTCTCTGATCGGCTTACTTTACTTGTCTTAGCTTTAGATTATTGTTAACTTTGTCAATCCATGTAAAAAAATAGTTTTGCATAATCGTTCATTTTCATGAGGATGAAAATGCATTCATTTCAAAATGTGTGTAAAGAGTGGCCGTTTCTGTCTAAAACATTGGGATATCCTCTGCCTAAAATATTTCAACATAAAAATATTGAAACTGCATGACAATATTTAAGTGTATCAATAATCCACATTTCCTTTTAATATCCTTAGATGGCTAGAATAGAAAAGGTTATTATAATTCATATCCCTAAAACAAAGCTCATATTTTAGGAAGATGTCATACTCCTAACAAATCTCCATATCATAATTTGACTGCAGTGGTATGCTTAACTTCGGAATTGGACATAAAAATGAGGTGAATTTTTTTAACTTCAACACATACGAATACCATCAGCTCTTATAGAGCTTTGATTTATTTTGGGTCCCAATTTACTACATGTATAATTAAATTATCCCCCCTTTCTTGAAATACCTGTACCAAGTATTTCGGCTCTTGACAATTTTTTTTTCTGTAATTTTATTATTACCCCCACTTTTTATTATATCCCCCGCTTTAGCGGGCGGTATATAGTGATCATGGTGTCAGTTCATCCATTCGTCTGTCTGCCATAGGGGTACACACTTTGTGGTGACAACTCCTCCTAGACCACTGTGTGAAATTCAATGAAAATTTCACAGAATTTCAGTGGACATTGCCATTTTGCACCATCTATTTAAAAATTTCTTAATTTTTTTTTATTGATTTTTTGTTTCTGGAGTCAAAAGGGGAGAGGGAGGTATATATTAGTGAGCTTTGCTCACCGTTTTTAGTATTTTTTAAAGTAAATTCGATTTGTTTCCACAGAATTTCCCACTGATGCTATCATATTTTTAAATACAACATATGTTTACCTACATACACAATATGTATTTCTACGACAGTAGTTTTAGTCAAATGCTATTCCACTTTACATTTATATTTATGATTTTACAGCGTATCTAGATCCATTAATTAATAAATTGGAAGGATACACAAAGTTGAACATTAAATCGCAGGTAAGTTTTGTTTTATAAATGCATTTGAATAATTCTTAACAAATAAATTTAAATTAAATTTAAACTTATTTTATTGTCAAACAATACAAAAGACAATAGGATCAGACACAAGTTGATATAACTTACAAGGGTTCACCTTAAAATACATAATAAACAATATTGACATACAAATTTTAAATATACATATTATGATAATAAGTGTGTTAACGGACATGAGTACAAACTGAATCAAAAAGGATAATTGTGTGGAAGTTGAGATGATATGGTATTAAATCTAAGTTTACATTGTAAATAGTTAAATTCCAATGAACTACTGCTTACGTATCTTGTATTGTATGTATTATAGATAGAGGTCATGTCACAAAACAAGATCAAAGAATGGAAGCTGACAAACGCTTATATACAAACAGACTATTATTATTTATTCACATGAAAAGCGCCCAGAATTCTTAATATATAGCTGCACACATTTGAATATATAATTATCATCCTTCCCCATGGTCATATCAGCCTGCAGAGCCTTTCTGCAAAAGCCATATCTGGTTGACCCGGATATATCAGGAGTTAACCTGGATATATCAAGCGATTCTCCTAAAGTTTCAAAGGCAATAACTTTTTTTTAAAGGTTTCAAATGAGATCAAATGGATAAAAATAAACATCTATTGCATTTGCTCTTTCCAATTAGGTATTCAAAACAGAATCATGATTACACAAATAGATACACTAGACGTCAGAAAAATTGTAGAAACTGGGTCGTTGATATATCCTGCAGAGCTGTGACGTTTTCACATTATGACGTCATAAAAGCTCAAAGGAACGATAGAATAGCGTAACAACCAAAGCTTCCTGCAAAATTCAAAATCAACATTATTTAGAGTATTTCAGTCAAAATATTCATCCAGCAACAAAATCTTTGCCAATAAAATGATAAAAAAAATATAAAACATGTTTTTAAGCTTTAAATTGATGAAAAGGCAAGAATGACATGTATGCCGAAATTCCCGTGCAACTTTGGGAGAATTTGAAACCTCAGTTCAATAATTACAAATCTAAAATACAAAATAAAGGATGATAAACAAATTATCGGGCTTTTGACAGCTGATGTATTGTAAAATATCACCCCGCTCGCCAGAATATGAAGCTTGGGACTCGTTCGCCCCTGTGCTTCATATTCTGGCTCACGTGTTGATATTTCATATTCTGGCTCACGTGTTGATATTTTACGATACATAGCTGTCAAGAGGCCGATAACATATACATATTAGTTTCGAGAGTATACATTTCACTACCAGTCAGTTCTTAAAAAATAAATATTGAGTAAAAGGGCAGTTAAGGAAGATCGGTAGTCTTCCGACATTTTGAATTTCTTATTTTTAATGTTGTGGTATTATCTGCTTTTCAAATATGCACATATTTTTATTTGTCGTGTATCAATAAATATTGCATCAATGACATAAAAAGCAAAGGACCTACATTGACTTGATTTTACATGTATTTATCTAATAAGATGGGCTATGTTAATTTGATAATTAAATAGTTAGGAAGAGGATATTTGAAAAAGGGAGATAATTTGATAAAAATATTTTATATAGATTCACATTTTACAAATTACCTCGAAAACAAAACTGGTGACCCCCTTTTTTGAAAGTATGTTCAAAGGTCTAACATATGAGTAAAATAGAAAGAATTCTATGGAATAGTTTTAAAGAAAACAAGAAAATACCAATTTTTCCCTATATATTCATTAGAAATATGTAATTATTTTGATATCAGTTATTTTAAAAACAAGCACGGTGACCCCCTTTTTTAATTTTTTTATTTCAATACCAATATAATAAGGAATCTTTCCTGAGAAAATAAAGAAAATCTATGGAAAAAAATTTGGAGTACCCATCTACCTTAAATACATAAATAAAAAAAAGGGGGATAACAGGAAACATCCACAATGGCTGAAAATTACAGTTACATACTACAACCTGCCAGGGAAAAACACAGGAAAAATGCAAATTAGACAAAAGAAAAACATAAACAACGAATGGAACTCAGGACAGCCCTACTTGGTACCGGCACAAACAAAGGCCAGCAGTAGGGTTAAACTCTTTTATTGGTACCTTTAGATTGTTTTAAAAAATATTGCACCATACTACACTTGCATTATAATAAGGCCATTCATAAAAAAATTTTGTTTCTCAAGCCCTGCCCGCATCTGCAAACATGTAGCTGCATCAAACTATTTTCTTTTTAATTTTCTACAATGTATTCCTTTATTCTATAAAAGTCATTAAAAATTCAATATCTTAAAAATAGCTTAAGTGTATGTTTAGATATCTTTGGAATTAAGCTCAGATATATTTAAAAAAAATTATCATAGTGACATCAAAATTAAATTTTAGTACATCCAAGAAATCATGAAATTAAAAAAAAATTAAAAAAACCCTGCCTGACCAAATTTAAAATGAAAAGGCTTGAGAAACAAAGTATTTACTTGAATGGCCCAAGGTGTGGAAACAAATAGAAGTCCGTTAGAATTTATCTTCACTGAGTGATACAGTTTTGACTTCTTGTAATTGTTTTTGAACTCCAAATGATAAATTTTAGTACTGCTTTTCATTATGTTTTGAAAAAAAAAATATTGGAGAATGCAATGAACATTTTAACAACAGAAAAACAAGCATGAATTGAAAAATGACCTTATGTTAAACTTATTTTGAAACTACAAAAAAATAGAAATAAAGCATAATGTAATTAAAAAAAATATACTCATGAAAAGACAATTCTGGGCACACCTCACAAGGAAACAATGTCAAATACTCATGAAAAGACAATTCTGGACACACCTCACAATGAAACAATGTCAATATTTAGTTATATGAGACGGCACATAAAAGTAAAGAAATTTATACCCTTCTTTTCATGGAGAGGAGTTATACCCTTTTATCTTTGTTAGTCATCTATCCATCCATTTTCAAAAATGTTCAGGATATATTTCTAAGCTAACATAAATAATAGTATGCTGATATTTTAGTAGTAATCTGTATTGAAGAGTGTGTTTCTTGAGATTCATCCAAAATCTACTTCCTGTGGATATCACTAGTTTGCATTTGCTTACAGATTTTGTTTAAATATATACTTACTCAAAATGCATATTGATCTGCATATGCCCTTTTAGGGAATGCAGCCTGTTATATCTACAGGGAATGTGATGATATACTGTGGATGTTCTTAAATTCGTGGACATCAATTTTCATGGTATTCATAAATATCACTATTTTGTTGGAATTTAAATTTGTGGTTTTGAGTTCTATGCATTAAAACTGTAGCGAAAAATCATTTTGTTGGGAACTTAATTTCGTGGTTTAGGCTAACCACGAAATCCACGAAAATTGGAACCCCATGAACAATAGTACTTTCACAGTATTCCTTACTACCATTACAGAGGGGTTCTCATAACCTGAGGTGTAATAAGCACTGTCAAATAGAACATACGTTTTAACGTATTTATACTCTTTTTATCCTAGTAGGATAATATAAACCAAAAATTATATACTTTCTCTCAATGCTTTAAACACCTTTAAAGAATACAGAAGCTTAAATACCCAGATTTTACTTGGTTTGAGTAATCATTTTACTGTCTTGCATTAAATATTATACCAAAATTGACACATTTCTTATTAATAGGTATTATACTTTACTGGACTGTTAAGGAGACCTTACCAAGACAAAGAGAAAGGAGAGTTTTACTACAGTATGGAGGACCTACCTCATACAATCAATCCTCTAGAAGTAAAACTTGGTAACTATTGTTGAAAATTTAGATGTCTTATTTGGTTAGCAGTGTTATGAAAAAGTTGTTTACAGTAACATTGCTTTTAAACTGTGTCAGTATTTTGTTTTTGCCTCGCCTGCAACTAATGTCGCGAAGGCGAGACATAGCAACCATAGATTCCGTCAGCATCCAAATTTGGTTAACCAAAATGATAAACTGTTTTTGAACTTCAATAACTTTCTGAAGTCATATTCAATATCAATTAAATTTTGACACAATATTCAGTACAACTTCATTATTGAATCCCAGGTTTATTTTTGAAAAAAAAAATTCAGATTTTTCCGTATTTTGCCATAAGTTGGACTTAGTTTTTTCGATAATTTTTGTTTTTGTTTGCACCATATCTTAGCACCTACATATTGGCAAGTGGTTACATCTTTAGCAGTTATCAACATTTATACCATAATTATGTCACCTTGACCAATATTTTCCACATCAATGCATTTGGATAAATTTTCACTTTAGGTCCATATATCTACAAAGTTTAAACAAAATTTGAATTAAGGAATTTAATTTTGATAAAGAATTGTTTCATATAGTCTATAGATGGACAATAAGGTTTCAGAATTTTATTCCAGTACCAACTTTGGTAAATTTCCTGAAAATGAATTATTTATAGTTTTATTTCAATATTTGAAATTTTTTACACCCTTAACTAGAAATCCATTGTTTATTCATTGTTGGGAAGATGGTGGCATATCATCCTCTAGTTTGTACTTTAATTACAGTTGTATTTTAGTTTCAACAAAATAAAATAATTCTTTATATTTAGGATCACATGCATCAAATAATCCTGCACTTAATTTCCTGACCTACATACCCAGTAGAGATCAACATCCATTGTTTATTCATCAGAAAAAAGGTAGATATTTTTAATCTTTCATAATTTTTTCCCTTGCTATCTACTTCTGCGAACAGGTTAACATCTCATTCCACAAGTTTGTATGAAAATATTTTGAATTGAATGAGTGATTCCCATTTGTTGGATATTATAATTATAAGAAAAAAAAATGTGACGCTGAATTTGAACATAAAAAAACAAAACAAAAAAGAATCAACAAAAAAACAAAAAAAAAACAAAAAGAACAATGAACAAAGAAACCAAAGCAAATTAAAAGCAACAGACGCAAAAAATCCTTCAAATTATGCTAAGATATTATAACGAAACATAAAACTCAAATTATGTTATGTTTAGTAATTATAATGAACTTATCGATTTGAACAAAGTTGTAGTATCCTGTACTAAATTGTAGCAGTTAAACCAGTTATCAGGAATCATTCTTAATATTTAAATGTTTCCTTAATTGATTTGTACAATTTACATGAAATTGAAATTGATTAGTAAATTTATAACTCTTCACAGAAAATGAATACAAATGATTAAAAAAAAGAATAAAAGCAGTAGAATACAGAATGAACAGGCTTTAAGGTAAAACATGAATTACATTGATCAAAGTTTAGATACATGGCAAAAACAGGAAAAACAGAAGATGGAGGACTTATTTATAAAGTATATAACATTCAGAAATAGAATTCAAAAATATATCACTCCCAGTACTATAAACCGTCGTAAAAACAGAGTGACATCAACTGTTCTTGAAGGGTAAGCATGTCTTGTTGTATAAACTGCTCTTGTCACATGGTCAGTAAGTCAATTCAGGGTAATGTCAAAACCAGTACTATCAGATCCAAGGAGAGGTGAAATGAGCCTGAAATTGTCTCTTCTTATTTATGAAACTGACACATCATGTTTATAATATCTATAATGTTGTGGTGTCAGTCTAAGAATAAGCCGTAAAGTAACAAAGGCTGAATATATTCCTCACTTATTGGTTCATTAGACAGTGTTTTTGCTCTTCTCAAAAAGATAATGCATAAACTTCTAGGCTTGATAGTAATGAATTTACTGTGAAAATGTAATTATTTTATCCTATTTATGTTTAGGTGTAAAGGTTGACAGTAATTCATTCCAAAGTCCTAGATGGGGTGGTATATATCTACCAAGTCCTGGAGGGAATGACACACTTCCATTGTCTGTTATTGTCTGATGTTATTTTATTCTGTTAATTTTCAGGTGTAAAGGTCGAAAGTAATTCATTTCTAAGTCCTAGATGGGGTGGTATATATATCTACAACACTCCAAGTCCTGGAGGGAATGACACACTACCATTGTCTGTCAGTCTGGATATGAAATCTGTGATGGAGGTGTTTATTACACAGTTAAAACTACTACTCAACCTACAGTCACTGGTAAATGTTTGCCTTATTTAAGATGTAGATTATACTTAACTATTTAAATAAAATATCAAATTAAAGTATGTAATCACATTGAACAATTATATACAGAAAAAAACATTGTTATAATGCTACCATTTATTCAACCAGATATTGGTGTTATAAAGGGGTTAAGAAATATATAGACTGCAGAGAGATTAAATTGAAAGCTGAGGTAAACTCGGGGAATTTTTTTTATTAACTGGAGCTTTAAGCAAGATGGCAAATCAAAAGAGGAGCATTATAATTAGCTTTTACTGTAAATTCTGTAATTAACAAAATCAACACTGTAAGACATGCATTTTGTGGCCCCTCAAATAAATCAAAACTTTATAAGAGTTAGTCCAGAAACATTGACTGGTAAAATTAACAAATGAACTGTTTTTCATATTCAGAAAGTATATCTTTTATTGCCTTAGAAATGCGATATTTTAAGATCCACAAGAACACTTGTTTCCAAGACTCATTGAGAAATGTCTCCATGGTAAAAAAAGCTTTATTCAGGTTTTGATAAGGCAGCAAGAAAACAAATGTTACAACAGCTTTTTAATCAGATGTTAAGATTGTATACTGGATTTGTACAAATTAAAAAAGATCAAAATAATTAGTAGAGTAACATCTCAAGTCACCAAAAATTATGATACAACAAAAAGGTTTTTATATATTTTTTTCAATTCTTTTGCATCTTTTAATAAAAGAAGATTATGACAAGCACTTGGAAGTCACCATTGGTCTTTTAACCAGAAATTGTGAAACATTGTCTTTCCAGCTCTGGAGATGACTTTTCCTGAAATCAGAACCAAAGTGAATCTGAGACAGATTTTTTTTAAATAAAACTTTATTGAGACTCTTTTTGAGGTATCATACATGTCATAAACCTGTCAACTGAAAACTGGAGATTTTTAAATTTTTAGCTGGATATTGGGTCTGAAAGCTGGAGATTTTTCATCGACGTTTTTTTTAACAGTTTCGTATGTTTTCCTCAGATAGTTTTGGTGAATACAGTCATTTGTACAGTATTATATTTTCTTTAATCACTCCTTGTCATAGGCCCTTATGAGAGATTTCACAGAATGACATATGTTGATAAAAATCTTTTCACTACTTCCCATTGAAATTGGTTTAATAGTTTTTCTATTCTGTGATGTACCAGAATTATTCATTTCATTAGTGTAAATATTTTAATGTTTCCTTCATGAGTATGAAGAGACTGACCTGTCAACAGGATTGCTTTCTCTCATGAGGTGGTACTTATGTTTTAATATATACATGACATTTGATTTTTCCTGAATATGGTAGGAAGGAAAGATAATATTTTGTAAAATTTCAACTGAATAATGCTTCAAACACTAATTAGTTCTCATTTTTATTTAAGAAATAAATTTTGTGGTTTAAAAGTACTACTAGGAATAAAATCTCAGCATTGCTGAAAAAATAATCAGTTTGTTGAAGACAAAAAATAAAGGGGAGACAACCCAAAAATATATTTTCTCAAGAAATAATATATAAAATCATTTATTTTGTACAAATACAAAAATTGGGAGGTCTGTCATTGCAAAACTTTACTTTTAAAGACTTTTGACCGTAAATAATTAGACAGGTAAACCTTGATTGACAGGTGACTGAAGGTAATCATTGCCATATATAGTTGTTCATTGATCCATGGAAATATACATCACTTGAATGTATCACCTTTACATGTCAATTTGCACTATTCATCACCTGTGTTGATGTTTAAGAGTTACTCGGAGTTTGTCTCAACAATAATAAGAAAAATGGTGACTTGAAATTTTCTTTGTTTAAACTTTGAAAAAGTAGAAGATCTGAAAGGAAAACGGGAGGGATGGAAGAGGGGTCCTAAAGCGGGAGATTTTGACCTCTCATCGGGAGGTTCACATGTATGAGGTATGGACAGGAAGAATGTACTAATTAAGCTAAAATTGCTGTATGCATTGCTTGTTTTCCAGATGTTTGAACATGTTATAATGTCATTGTAGTTACCAGATTCAGTAGAAGTAGCTAATCCAAAGAATAAAATCATCACAGAATGGGTAAGTTGTATGTAGTTCATGTTTATTCATGATAATGTTAAGGATTGCATCATCACAGTATATTTTCCTACCATGTAAAAGAATAGAAGTTTGATTTATCATATGTAAAATAATGTGTGAAAGTAAAAAATATGTACATTGCTCAAAAGTTTGATGTGAATTTTTTCCTTGAAACACCTGTCAGTCTTTTTGTTATCATAATCTGCATCAAGGAAAAATATTCAACAGGGTACACACATTAGTTTAAAAAGAAATACAGATATTCATACACAGAAGCTGAGCATGGACATAGTAATGATACAGTCTTTGTGAATGTAAAAATAGTATTACTTGAAGATATTTTTTTATTGTCTGAATTCTCAAACCGATGTAAACTTAAAACTCTACAAAAAATCACTGGTATGCAACAATGAAATTTCCTTTACCTAGATTTTATACCAGTTACCGTAAAGAAGTTATCAGCATGTGATACAAAAATTTATTTTCTTATATTGCATAAAAAGTAGGGATGGCAATGAGTACTCAAATACTCGAGTACTCATTTGGAAGCCAAGTACTCGAGTACAATATTTGTACTCGGGTACTCGATTTTTACTTGAGTACTTGGCTTACTTTAAAATTGATGGATATATTCTTAATTTCAGTCGTGTATTTTAAGCACCTTCTCAATATTTTTCGTATGCAAAACTTTTTAGCAACGAAATTTACATTTTCATGTTCTATTTATAGTGCCTCAATTGTAGGCACCTAATATTGCTGTATTTTATATCATATGTTACGCATTTATTCTGCTTCTTCTCTTTTTTTCTATAATTTTCTTATCAAATAATTAATTTGAAATTAAAGAAAGTTCACAAAATTCAACTTTTCTATTCAAATCATCACTTGATATTTATTGTCTTATTTTCTTCTGTAAATAACAACAAAAAAACAAAAGCAGAAGAAAAAACACCTTTTGGAGAACTTCCCTCTTAGCGGATTTTCATTTATACGCTAAATATTTTGAAACATGTTCAGTTAAAGAACCGACAGATCAGAAGAAAACTTTTTATAGGACAGGTAACAAATAAACCCTACCTTACAAGCCGCTAGTCGATTGTTTGCCAATTAGCGTTTGATTGTTATATATACAAGACGTAATTAACTTTAGTATTAATTAGTCCCCTACCAGCTTCGCCGAAGGGGACTTTAGGTTTGCACTCCGTCAGTCTGTCAGTCCGTCACACTCAGTTTTCCGGACTTTTTTCCAATACTGTAAAAGATATTTAGTGTATATTTAGTATGTAAGTCTACCACCATTAGCTACAGATCAAGTTTGAGTTTGGTTCCGGTACATTGATTTTTGACAGAGTTATGGCCCTTGTACATAGAAAATTTTGGTAAAAGATAGGTTTTCCAGACTTTTTTTCTAAACCATTCCAGATATTAAGCTAATATTTGCTATGTGAGTCTACCACTATGAGGTACAGATCAAGTTCGAGTTTGGTTCCAGTCCATTGATTTTTGACAGAGTTATGGGCCTTGGACTTAAAAAATTTTGGTAAAATCTAGGTTTTTTGGACTTTTTTTCCAAACCGTTCCAGATATTAAGCTAATCTTTGCTCTGTGAGTCTACCACTATGAGTTGCAGATCAAGTTCAAGTTTGGTTCGGGTCCATTGATTTTTGACAGAGTTATGGGCCTTGGACTTAGAAAATTTTGGTAAAATCTAGGTTTTCCCGAATTTTTTTCTAAACCGTTCCAGATGATAAGCTAATATTTGCTATGTGAGTCTACAACTATGAGTTACATATCAGGTTTGAGATTGGTTTTGGTCCATTGATTTTTGACGGGCCTTGGACTTAGAAACTTTTGGTAAAATCTAGGTTTTCAGACTTTTTGTCTTAACTGTTCCAGATATTAAGCTGTATTTGTTATGTGAGTCTGCTGCTATGAGTTACAGTTGTTCCAGTCCATTGAATTTTGATGGAGTTATGGGTCTTGGACTTGGAAAACTTTTCCTTTACTATTTTTGCTGGAATAACAAAGAATTATTCCACCGGTAGGGGACTTATGTATTGCCTTGCAATACGATCCAAATTTGTTCAAATTGACAGTGAAAACATGTTTTATGAAAAAAAAACTAATATGACAGGTTTTATCGAAAAGCCCAGAGGTCTCACTTTTGTGGGTCCTCGACCCACATCAAACAAGGGACGCTATTCATTATCAATTTCAATGATCCGAGTACTCGAGTACTCGCGAGTATTTTTACTGAGTACTCGAGTATTAAATTGTAGATATTTTGACATCCCTAATAAAAAACTATGTAGAAGTATTTAAAGGTAACTACAATCAAACAAACTATTAATCACTGACCTTCCAGTCTAATATCTGACCATTTAAAATAATGAATTTGTGACCACCTTGGTAACAACAAAAGACCATCATTCTGTCCCAAAAATAGACCAAGTGTTCTTATTGAATGACTGTTGTCGCCAAGCTAAACTGGAAGTAGAAGCGATTAGGAAGATTCCTCAAAGGTAGGTTATCCAAATTCTATGACATTTGAAAATGATGATTTTACATTTCCTTTCAAAATACAAATTATGGAAATGGAACATGAACATGAAGACTGTATACCATCAGACAAAATAATGTTGCTCGATAACTATTAAAATGCATTCCTGTATTAATTGACTACATGTCTTATGTGTTCTATTTTTATTGTTCCCTTATAGAATTACATAACACATGTTTGACTGTTAGCTTTTTTCTCATTTTAAGCCATTTAACAGTCAACATTTTATGAGATATAACATTAATGATTTCAGGAGTTAGATGGTTGGTTAAGACACAGATGTATAGAAAATCTAGGTACATCAGCATCAACATTAAAGTCTCTGGCACAACTATTAGGCAAAATTAGAAATATAGTTATACAAGATCATATAGGAAAATTGGTATGAAACAGTCATAGTATTAGAAATATAGTTATACAAGATCATATAGGAAAATTGGTATGAAACAGTCTTAGTGGTATAAGTATACTTTGTTAGATTCTTATACTTCTATAATGTACAACATGACAAGGGGTATGCATCATAACTTGTATTTTGATTATAAAAAAGCAAAAAATGATTTCAGACACATTAAATATTGTTTTTTTTTTTACCAAATACTATAGTGTTATTAACTGCCTTTTTCCTGTATTGGCCCCATATAGATTCGAAGTTAGCTGTATTGGTCCTGAGACCTGGAGGGTCGATGGCCAATACAGCTGATCGAGATTCTATATGGGGCCAATACAGAGAGAGACAGTTCATAACACTTTTATTAAATGATCTGACTTTATTCTTTTGGCACTTTTACATGTTTGTACATTTATGTTATTATTGTGAAAATTGGGTGCTGTTTCCAATGAAGTTATTGTAATGTAAAACACAATACCAAAGTTACTGTTAATTCTGCTATGGAATGTACCTCTTGTGGACCATAATTTGGCAAAGTAAAAAAATATGTATTCTGTATTCTGGACAAGGGTCAAACATCACGTTTTTATACTTTCACTTGCTAAATGTTGTCGAGGTCAACTTCCACCAAGTTTTTTTTATTTACTTGAACGCAACGTATTGTGTTGGATACAATGTTTATTGTGTTGTAAAAAGAATTAAAGATTCAAAAGTTATAAACAGGAGGTATATATATTTGATTATAATACCGATTTTCATTTATCAAGAGTAGTTTTACATTTATCGATCTGGGTTTATTTTAAGTTTGGGTCATGTTTCCTGATTTTACACGTACTATATATATTGTTGTTTAAATGTTATGCTTGAAAAAATATTAAATTTCATTTTTAATTTTGCACATGGGTGTAGATTTTATGGAAGCAATGGAGTAATTATGCTGAGAAAACATGTTACAACCATTGTGAATATAATTTACTATAAATATCTGCTCTTTAGTTGAACCCAGTAAACCCTGTATTGGCCTGGGACAATACATGATTTACCTGTATTTGCCCGGGCCGAAAAAGCTGTATTAATATCACTAGGTCTAAGCCATCAGTATGACATGCCGTATTTGCCATATTAAGGCTGATTTTATCATATTATTTAATAAACATGTATATTGACCAAACTTATGATGAAATGAATATTGCAGCAGAATTTTTGAAAATAATTCAACAGAAACCCAAACAATCTAATGTTTAACAAGTAATAATCACAGACAGCATACTTTCACAGACAGCGTACTTTATCAAATCCAGTTCTTTTGGGAAGATTTTGTTGATTTTATCAGCTGTAGTTGTCACTGGTAAAGTCTGAATGTGACTTTCTAAGAGATTGAACAAAACCAGTCTGTAATTAACAGTTGTGTAAAAGTGGAAAAATTATCTGCCAGGAGGGTATATTGAGGAGATTGAAGTATAAAGAGTAGTGAAAGAGTTAAAGCTCATTAAAGCATGCAAAATAATAGTTTTTATGTCTGGAATTCATTACAGATTTTATTATTTCTCAATATTTTTTCAGGTTGAAGAAGCAGTATCCAGTATTAAATCTAGTCATAATTACTTAGCTCAAGGAAAGTTAGAAAAAGCCTTTCTAAAATCAAAGCAAGCTATTATAGCATCAGGTAATTTGTCAATGTTATAATGAACCAAGAGTGAGATTATGTAAAGAAATTAAGTATAATGGCAGATGTAGTATTGTTGTTTTTTGTTGAATCTATTGTAAATGATACAACTTGGCCAAAGTTCCAAAACTGTAAAGTTGATGGATACTGAAACCTTTAATTGTCCTCATTAGAATTAGAATAGTTCTAATGATCACTTCAAGATATGGGGATGTATATTAAATAATTCATAAAGATTTCTTTTTAATTAAAACAACAGGAGCATTGAAAGTTTCATTATAATTACAAGATAGAAAATGCTATTTAATTTTAACTAATTATTTAACCTTAAAAAGTTACAAGTTGTACCAGCATTCATAACTAATTTGCATTTTGAAAAAGGGGAGGGGGATATGCACAAATAAGCAGTTTCAGATGTTAACTTGAATTTGCTGCCTTTGATTGAACTCTGATTCATACATATTTAAGATATTGAAACATCACAGATAAAAAGAATCAAGGTTGTAGAGCCTTAAATTGAAAACAGTTTCAACATATATGTATGCAATTGAATAATTGAAAATATAAATATATGTTGAAAGGCAGTTGAATTTCATATAAATAGACAGAGTGTTTTTGTAGCTACACAAACATTCTTACTCTGTCTATTTTAATTGAATTATTCATTCTTATGAAAATATTTTTTTTTTAAATATGAACTTTCTGTTTAATGTGAATTAAGTACTTATGACCTTTCATCACAAGTTAAAAGATGAAATATATTTTATTTTCCTAAATTTGGTGAGGAAATTCTTGTTTAAAGTAAATAATCGGTTGGTGGCATTTAACCGAAAAATTGGGCAAGACTTATCAGTATAAATGTTTTTGTAACTATTCAGTTAATTTAAAGACTTAAGTTTTCTTTTTTTCTTTCAGAGAAGGCCTTTTTTGACCCATCTTTGTTAGAACTACTTTATTTTCCAGAAGATCAAAAGTAAGTCATTAGATTTTAATTTTCATTGTATTTTATTGATATAAGTTTCTTGTAATTTCTGTTTGGATTTTTGTGTGGTGCTCTTGATCTGCTTAAATCTTACATGTAAAAAGTACTTTAAAGAATTGTTTTCCTCTGTGTCAATAGGTCAATAGATTTTTGTCAAGCTGTCTCTGTTTCTGGTATACAAGTTGCAAAGTTTTCACCTGATTATGTATCTTCACTGTCATTTTGTGTGAAAACGTGTCAAAATGTACCCCTAATGTGCTGCGGTTGTATCATGTTCATTTCAAGTAACTTAATTGGAACATTTCTGCACAATTTGATTTCCACTTTTCATGGTCTGACATGCTCTTATGACATTCAGAATGGAAGAAGTTGCCTTTGGCTTTGCTTGAAACAACTGCAAAAAATATCATGTGTACATTTTATTATATAAATATTTTTATATTTTCAGATTTGCTATATACATTCCATTATTTTTACCAATCAGTCTACCAGTAATAGCTTCATTATATAAATCAATCAAGTGGATTAGAGAACAAACAAGTAAACAGAAACAGGAATGATATAACTGTTAGGAGAATGAAAGCTGTTGGAGCATAATATGAATTCTGAATGGATGTAATTGTAGTCTGTGTGTATGTGATTAATTGGTTTCAAACATTATCTATCAATTTCAACACTGTTGTTATACATTGATGTTTTTGAAATGAAAAAGGAGTGCAGTGTGTATGTCTGAATTAGATTCAAATATTTTTTATCTATCTCACACTGATGTTTTCAAATGAAATATCGTATAGCGGGTAATTTTCGAGGGGTGCTAATTTTGGCGTATTTTAGTGGTCCAGCTTAAATCGCCAAAATAAATTCCGCCAAATTTTATTCCACAGTTTATATATTTAAACAAGTAAATGAGCTTTATAATTTTTTTAAAATTATTACCATGGGAAAATAATTAATATTTATCATAACGATTTCGATATCTCTATGTATTGTGCATGACTAAAATTTGTATTCAGCCAAGGTGTGTATGTGACAATTATTTACTGAAAATGCAGGTACTAATATAAATTACACGTAATTTACTAAATAATTGATTAATGGCACATTAAAATATTTAAAATCAAAAGATATTTATTATTCTTATCTTTACTATTTCATGTTGATCAACAGTTCTTATGAACCAAAACTCTCTTCTTTTTAGTAACAAGGGAAATATTTTATTATGCATTTTACGTAATTGCGAAAATAAAAACCGCCAAAATTTTTAGCATACATTTTCTCTTTAAAACCGCCAAATTTTACACCCGTCAAAATAACCCGCTTTACGGTAGTATCACATGACTTAAAGATGATATGGATTAGAGGAGCAAAAGTAGCGAGACATAGATGAAAGCTATGGACTACTTCTAAATCTTTGATCTGAACAATTTTATAGAACATGTATTTAAGAATAAGTTTACTCACATTTAGAGTGAAATCAGTAAAAATTTTCCTGTTTTAAATGTCTTATTTATATACGTTTTGTTTTTAGTGTGCTAAAAATAATTAAAACATTTACGACAATCAGATATATACATGTTTACAAAATCTCAGCTGTACTTGAAATAGGATGTGAAAAAGTAAAATATCTTATTTTGAAAATTTGTATTGAATATTTGGAAGTCACTTTGTGTTGTGTATTTATAATAGATGTAGTTTAAAAGAATTATTGCTTTGGGAAGGTTAAGATCACAAAAGCATTTATTTGGAAATTCAGTAATTATTCCTGAATAATTGTTAGAGAGGTGCAGTTTATCTGTTAGTGTGCCATTTTGTTAGACGTATGGTGTGAACTTTGTATGAGCTATTTTTTGTATTTTTTATTTTTATTACTGTCATTTTTTATGCTTGTCTTTATAAAAAAAAATGAATATAAATTGATAGTTATGATAGTGTTCTGTTATACTTTGTCTTTTTCCACCTGAAGATTTTACCAGAAATTTGCTTCATAAGAAACAAATGTAAAGCTTGGAACAAGAAATCACCAGGTAAAAACCACAATGTCATGTAGTTGTATTAATTATCAAATTGTATTGAATTCCTCCCATCATAACTGCCAAAATAAAAATAAAGGCTGACCCTAAAAATTCAGAATTAGAGGGATCTCTCTGAAGGGTGTCAAATATGAGTATCTCCCTCATGCATAGCTCTGTCCTTAGCTGAATTTTGGCTTTTCTATTTAGACCCTTTTAATTATTTGTTCTCTATCAGCTTTTACACGTTTTTCATTTAATTGACTTCCAAATATTTTGGTTTTATCTGCACTGATGAGACATAAGTTGTCGAAATGCCCATATGCAGGAAATAAATTAAAAGTAACTTTGGTATTTTGTTATTTTGCACTACATGTTTTATTGGTATGTGTGTTATCATGAATGAAAATTCTGCAAAAAATTCATATTGATTATGGAAATAAATAAAAAATCAAACATTTGAAAATCTCAACTCATTTCAATATAATATCAAGTGATTTTAATTCTTTCAAGAATCATCAACAGAAGCAACATAGCAAAATAAAGTACCTGAAAAAGCTGGACCCAAATTTTAATAATTGACTCCTTCATCAAATGTAATAGGGGTTGATTGATAATTATCATCACATTATAGTTGGATAAAAACTTATTGAATAGCCAATATGCAAGGCATACTGATATCTATTTAGGGATACAACTTGGGTAGGTAAGGATTTTCAAAATGCCCCCACAACCAATAAATTTAGTAGAAAACTTCACAAACAACAAGTGGCCATACATTGAGTGTGATCCAGGACTAATGTCAAAAAATAAAATTTTCCTACTTTTCTGAGAAGTCAAAAGTTCATACCTCAATAATCTTCACAAAGTTATTAATCACTGTCTGGCCATTCTGAATCCTCTAACCTTTGTATTTATTTATTGACTGTATAAAACACAAACGTGCCCTAGTTGCAAGACGAGAGGTACTTGTTATCCTGAAAAATCCACAAAACCAACTATTCAGCTATGATTTGTCCTTGTAACCACCCACAGCATTGGTATGGACCCCACATAACCAATTAACATGACTTTGGGCTAATGCTGCTACAAAGTTCAATACATCTAGGCATGTGCTGAAGAACAGGGTATTAGAAGTCTGTATGCTTTGTTGTCATGCACCCGTCGGTGATACTTAATTAAATATTAAGTCTAGAGTTAAACATCACCATGTTCTACTGTGTAAATTACCTTCATTACGACAAAAACTTGACAATCTGCTATATTCATGCCCAATCCTATTCAGCAGACGAATAAGCAGCGACTAGTCTTTGGTGTGGACCTCATTATTACCAGATTTACTGGAAGGAGTAGAAACACACCAGTCTGTCTGATAGAGTATACCAAATCTTAATGCCATGTTTTGTGCGAGAAATACATGCATTTTTATCTATATTACTTGATGGTGGCAATTGCTGTCCTGTACTATTTCAGCTGCTTATCATAAGAATGTTGAATGTTGAGAAAAGGCATTGATAATTTGTCTCATATCTTGTCTTGATCATTATGCGAGCAATGCTTTTCTGTGCTGAAAAAAGGGCAAAACTGGATTTGCTTAATTTCCAATTTGATAACGCCTTGTCATGAAAAACATTCAGTCATCATCCAATGTGGCAACACATTCAGTTGCATTTAAGCAAACTTTACATACAACTTCAGTATGCTATTACTATCTACGAAGTCTGCAATAGCTGAATGTTGAATACCGGGTATCTGCCTTAAATTTCATGGTTTACATTTTTCGCTGACATGGAAAGAGTACAAGGAAACCAACATGCATTCTTACCAATTTATGAAAGATATTAATGCCTATAGACAATAAAGGAACTTTTTGATCTTGTCAAGACATTGTCACTGGAAGGGTTGTTATACATGATGGCTGTTTTTACCATTAACATAGCGATTGTTTACTTTATCTTGTGAAAGGATTTTAACTGCCGATTAAAAAAAAACTTTGTCTTGTATACATGTTATCCGAATCTTTGTAAAATAGAACGGCTTCATTCCGTGTATAACACTCGATGGATGTCCTTGGTACTGGATTTTGGCCTCCTATTTCGATACTTGTTTTTTGACT
>MJUU01071891.1:217113-235854 GCA_002080025.1 Modiolus philippinarum
CCACACTTAAGCTCTAATTTAGTACATTTGTCTGAAGAGTGAAAACATACGGAATATATTCATGCACCTTCCCCTAAACTTCAAAGTCCATTTTAGATCACTTATGGTTACATACCATTATTTTTCGTTACGGAATCTTGAATTCAGTTTCGCCCTTTTCCGGATATTCTTCTAAATGTATATGTTAAAATGTCAGAACTCTTTTCACATTCGTTGAAACCTTTTGATACTTTGCATATTGACCGCAATATTTGGTAATTTCTACATGGAACTCTTGTTCAAATAATTTTATGTGTTGACCTTTTATAATGGACCAATATTGAAAAATAAATTAAGATTTTGGAACGCAGTTATCACTGCAATAATAGTATATGGTTGTATTTGTAATCTTTATAACACTTTTAAACTGATGACTTTTTTATTATGTCGACATTCCTATGGTTTTAGTTGTCCCTGTTCTGTGCATATTAAATCCTACATGGTTGCCTCGTTACCTTTTTTGAAGTTTTAAAATCATAATCAAATGTAGCTGTAGAGACATTAGCCTACAACATTCTATCTTTCGATCATTCCAAGAGAACAATAGTTTTGGTTGATTTAAATGGACAAAGGACAATCGCCAAATTCCTGAGCAGCATATTATCCATTGCCTTTGTACAATATGTCTCAGGGAACTTATGTTTGACCAGACAGTAGACTTACGGTTGTTTGTTGTCAATAAGACATCTACTAACCTTCATTCATCCTTTGTATTTTAGTTATTATGCTGAATCCACAAATGTAACGTTGATATTTTCTTGTGTTTTCATTGTAGCTGATGGAATTTAATCGTTTCATGCATGTCAATATATTTAGTTATCTTCATCTCTTGATAAAAAAATTACCTCCACAAATTTTGACCGTTTCGACAGATTCGTATTTTTTGCATTTTCAGCATTAGTTGGTTCTTCTATTTCCACTGCTTCGTGATTTCTTTCGATTTTTTTTTCAATTATGTTTTATAGTTGTTTTATTTATTGTTTTCAATTCTGTATGGAGACCGTAAAGAACGGTAATGATAAAGACATACATCGTAAATACCTGATAACACATGAAGGATGCTTAACAATGCAACTAAGTTTTGTGCAGAACATGTGTAATCGCAAGAGTTCCCAACTACATCAACTTAACCACAAGAACACGGCAACACTGAAACTCCCTTTTACTGAATGAATGATTTTTTTTCTCAATAATTCCACTTTCTCAAGTGTTTTGATATTAATAAGGTCAATTTTAATCACAAAATTATCAGTTCCCCTAACATGGACAGTTATATGCCAGCTTCTGCTGCTTACAATGTAAATTTCACAATTGATTCGTTACGCCAATGCTAGCACAAATCATACGGACCTTCTCATTAGTCATAGTTATCTCCATGACCGCCTTATTAATCAAGGATCATCAAGGTCCATCAAGGCCTCAAAAAATTCCGTCTAATACGATCATTCAAAAGTTCCTTAATAGATATTAGTCCCTTGTGGAAAAATTTGAACTTTCGGTCTGAACTCTGATTCAAGATTCTTTTTTTACCTAGTGCTGGGATGATAATTTCTTTTATCTTTCTACGATGTTTCAATAGCAATTGTTGTCGAGATGCTACCGGACACTACCGCAATGGAAGGGGAGGTTTGGCAAGCAATAAAACCGGTTTAACCAACCATTTTTTAATACCTGTAATAAGTCCGACAACTTCTCCGTTGGTTTCCACCTGCTTTGTCTTTTTGTCTTGTGGACTTCGGCTCTTGACAACTCTGTTCGGTAATTTAATTGAATTTCAATCGAAGAATTAAATGTTCGTCTCACAACTTTGCCGCCTATATAGGTTTTAAAGAAGACTTGTCCTGAGTGATCAACGTCCTTTATAGGTAAACTTTCTCTACACTATACTGCTTCAGTGTACCTGGCAAATATTATATAAATGTACGTCACTCTTGTCTTCAACTTGAGCCTTTGGTCCTTCTTGTTTTTATAGATGATTGACGTCCTAAGGTAATAATGTTTAAATACATCCGCGTCCTGTAAGTTATTATATCACATGGATTTAAAATGCAAGTTTATTTTTAGTCATTACAGTCATAAACTGGGAGATAACTCAATATATTTATCAATCACATGATATTGAACAAAAATCGTAAGTAAACGCCGAATTAACCATGTGTCTTGACAATATCTACACACACTCTTTATACACTTGAAATACATTTAAATATGATAGATGTGATGTACCTATTGGAAAGGTTCCAGAAACCATTCAAACTAAAGTATATCGAGGTAAAAGTAAGCTACTTTTCATTCGTGAAAACTCGGGACACTGGGTACTAGTTTGTATGCATAAGGGCCAATCCAGGTTGAAGTACAATGGAACCTGTCTAATCCGACACACTGTGGGTGCATAAAATTGAGTCGGATTACACAGGATGTTGGAATACTCAGGTTTAAAAGGATTTAAAAGCTACCTTTGGGACCATTAAATCATGTCGGATTTGACAGGATGTTGGAATACTCAGGTGTCAGATTAGACAGGTTTCACTTTATTTACACCAGGAATAAAAAAATACCAAAGTTACTGTCTGCATATGCATATTGCTTTTTCGACAACTTACATCTCTTCAGTGCAAATCGAATTAAAACATCTGGAAGATCAGTGATCAAAAATTTATAAAATCGGATAGAGATCAAATTAAAAAGATCCAAATGCAAAGCCAATACCATGCTAAGGACAGCGCTATGCAAGAAGGAGATACTATTAGCTTCAAGTAAAATTTATATATTGCCAGTTTCCAAAATGGCGAATACGTTCGGGAACTAACAGTCCACCAGCAAAGGCATCGGTCCAGTGGTAATAAACAAAATGCTGCGGAAGTTAATAGTAATTTAGTTTTTGCAAAACCGACGATCAAATAAAAACATGCGTCTAAGACACAGATTTTCCGCCAACAGCATCGTAATAATTGTGACTGCATCATGCAGTCGTATTAAAAAGAATGTGTTGATCAAATATTTATTGTTACAAATATAATCCGAAGTTACCTATAAGCGTGCTTTATGTTATCTATAATTCATGTATGTAGCGCGTCAAGAATATGGAAAAACTTGTGCAGTTGTTTGGAACTTACTAAAGTGTAAAATGTAGGTCAATGTCACTTCATTTTTGATATTGTGGACAGTATTGTTCAGGATGATTGGTTAATTTAATGTATCACAATTTCATCTGTAACTTGAGAAATGTTTTATTTATCAGCTTCCTTACATTTGTGAATGTCTTTTAATGCAGTGTGGAGTTGTTAAAACAATTATGCTCTTTATTATAAGATGTGTAACTTTGGTTACAACTATATTAACCAAATTTATGTAAATTCTGAAACCTAAGATTTTGCTCATTCCATCATAGTTTTGTCCTTAGCTATATCTAATATTACTTATTATTCGGATTTCGTTTGGTTTTATGCATTTTGAACATTTTTTTTTAATTGTGGATTTCCTATGTTTCGGTTCTAGTGCTGCTGATGAGGAATTACTAGTAATTTCCCAAACGGCCATATAGCTCATTAAAATTTATTGTAGTTGGAGTTCACGTATGTGTTATGGTCTCGTGTTCATTTACTCCACATCCTTTCGTAAAATATGTATATATTTCAGGTAAGTCATGGATGAGGTTGCCTGTGAACCCTGTAAAGCGCGTGAGAAAACCATGCCTTCTACTAAGTGGTGTGTTAACTGTGAAGAGTCATTATGTAATGATTGTACCGAAAATCACCGTGCGATGAAAATGTCTAGGAACCATCAACTTATTGATATTACTGAGATGCCTGCTCAAGAACAACTTATTACTCAGTCCTGTACAGAGCACGATGATTTACCATACGATTATTTTTGCGTCGACCATGACTCTCTCAGTTGTAAGGAATGTCTGGCAGAACGACACCGTTCTTGTGCTAAAGTTATGTCTGTTGATAAAGCCTCAAAAGCTGCAAAGGAATCACAAGCCTACCTAGATGTTATACAACTTCTTAACCAAATTCTAGAAATAACTCGTTCTTTTTCAAGTGACAGAAAAACATGCATACAGGCGGTCGAGGACGAAGCAGAAGTTATCAAAGAAAAAGTACAGGAAGCTAAGGTGCGCATGGTCAGTTTCATAGAATCGCTAGAAAAGTCACTACTGCAAGAGCTTGACTGTCACAGACAAAAAATTATTGAAAAATTAAAGGAATCAATATCGAAAACCGAAACATTAGCGACAAAAGCTAAGAACCAAAAAGACACATTTGAACTAGTAGAAAAACATGGTACCGATAGACAAGCATTTCTTCTCACAAAAACATCACAGCGGGTTCTTACGGATATGGAGGAAGAAGTTGCCATAGTAACAGAGAAAGCAGTCAATACAAAAGTTTCCTTTTGTGCAGTCAGATGTGAAGATACATTAGTGACGCTTGGTTCATTAAAATGGGAAGAGAGTCCATGTAGTGTAAAGTTTGTGCAGAGGAAAAAAAGACAATCCCAACTTCCGGTTGTGCAAACGGACAAACCGCCATCATTTCTCCTTAATGGGGAAATCGATCTTAAGACATTTGAGGGCTCAACCTTCATTATGGGAATGACAAAATTCGATAATTTGCTGCTTTTGTGTGACTTTTCAAATCCCAGAATTCTTGTTTATGACGAAGAGAAGGCTCTCAAATTCCAAATAGAAACAAATTATTTTCCATGGGGTATTGCCATGCTTCCCAATACAAATGTAGCTGTGACGTCATGTTACGCAGACGAATATATACAGTTTGTCGATATAATTAAAAGGAAATGTGTAAAAGTTGTTAAAGTTACATCCAGCAATATAGGAGGAATAGCAGCAACAGAAGATCACATCTACGTAGGCTCTCCTGGAAAAATCAATATTTTGGATCACCAAGGAAACCACATCTATTCAATCAAATTAAAAGATGGTAATACGCCATGGTTCATTAGTATTAATGTATTACGTAATATCTATTATACAACCCCCTTCTCTCTGTTTTGTCTTAGCCCTGATGGAAACATGGTGTTTACATATACATCATCGGAATTACAAACACCACGGAAGATTGAAACAGACCATATAGGAAATGTATATGTGATTGGAAGTGATTCCAGAAATATGCATCGCCTCCGACCGAACGGAACACTCATCGACATAGTGCTACAAAGAGAGCATGGACTGGATTATCCAATCGCATTTTGCTTCGATAAAACTTGTACCAAAATGTACATTGCAAACCAAAGCGGGACAACTGTTTCCGTATTTAAAAGGGAAGATTATAATTAAATAGACATTATATATTAATATTGAATATTTTATTAGTCAAGCCCCTTCACTATTCTTTAATTAAAATGGTGTTTTACATCAGCATGCATATTCTTTCCAGTAGAAATGGAACGACATTGCCTAATTTGACATATGGCACATGATTGCACTTATGGTGTTTCAGCCCTCACCCTAAATTTCAGATGCAATTTATATTACAGTCCGTGACAAAGATCAAGTCCAAGCAGGTATCTTTTGAAACCAAAAAAAAATGTCATAGATTTATGAGCTTTTGTGTACAGATGCATTATTTTCAATCTTTGATATTGATAAAGGTGCTTTTTGAACACTATGTAAAACAATATAGAATTGCATTGTGAAAATGGATTGTGTCTTATTTTACAGTGTTACAAGTTAGACCTTATACCATAACAAAATTTTTGCTATCAGCTGAAACAGCTTGCGGTTCTCAGATGTGCCATTGATCAGTTATTTGACATAATAGGCTTGTCACCATATCAAACAAGTGCATTACCTGTTAATGTAGAAAAAATACTTGAATTTTTCAATCCGTCTACATGTCATGAGCGAAGAAAAAGAAGTGACAGGATCTATGCAACTTCTTTTAGCATTCGTTTACTTATAATTTCATGTTGATTGTTTCTTAGGATCAAGTAAGGATATATGGATATATGGCATCAATATTATGTTTAAAGATTGCATGTTTTCATGAGTGTTGTTTAGGCCTATATCGCCAAAGTCGAACAATTTCGATGATAAAAAATGCTGAAAAAGACAAACATTGCTTATTGAACATCAGCAAACGAATACTGAAGCAAAAATGGAGAAAAGGAAATTCTTGGTCTACGAATTGATTTGATATTAGGTGTACGAATTGATTTGATTTAGGTGTACGAATTGATTTGATTTTAGGTGTACGAATTGATTTGATTTTGGGTGTACGAGTTGATTTGATTTTAGGTGTACGGGTGTACGAATTGATTTGATTTTGGGTGTACGAGTTGATTTGATTTTAGGTGTACGAATTGATTTGATTTTAGGTGTACGAATTGATTTGATTTTATTTTTTCTCTAAAGAATTAAAAACATTGTCGAAATGTCTAGTTTTCTGCATCTTCAGTATTTGGTTATTTTTACTTTTTAGTAAATGCAAACCACTTTGAGCTTCTCATAGAATCAGATTTCCGAATGTATGAAGTATTGAATTTTGATGTAGGCACCAGATAAATTATAATTTCACAGAAGGTATAATACATGAATATTCTTCACATTGTCACCACTATTTACTAGATTTGATATACAAGCTTCAAGGAACGTATCAGTTAAGAACTGCATTTAGTGTTAGTTTCCTCTTTCATGCATGGTGAATATTTGTTGCCTTCGAGTATTATGTGGGAACAACAAAAGCATATTAGACTGACACTCCACTTTTATGTGACGAATGAATTATAATGATGAAAAAGGAATGTTAGAAGGTAACATGCTGTAAAGAAAACAAGAAACCGTACAGTGTCATAACATTAAAACTCCAAAAATAACGACTTACAAGTACTATAAAATAATAACACGAATACAATAAGTTAATATGTTCATCTTCACTTGCTAAAATGCTCATCCATAGAACTAAAAATTAGCGTAATTTTGGTATTGTTTTATTTCATAAATTTTCTGTTTTCTGCATCACTGACCTGTATTTTCCGCTTGATTGACTTACAGTCACATTAAAAGAGCAGGCATTACAGTAAAATGTTAGTCTAATCGGATGCTCGAAGTCACGAAAAAAGAAAACACATATACAGTTGTACTTGATGCATTTTTACAGGCACGTTTCTTGAAGCTTATTCTAGTAGATAATGATGTCAAGATGAAGAATATTTATTTTTTTTTACTTTCTTTAAATTTGGAATTTATCTGGTGCCTTGCCACATACATTAAGAACTTTAAATATATGAGAATCTCAAAACGGTTGGAAGCTTAATGAATATGGGTCATTTTAATACTGTGTTTGGACATTTCGACAGCTTTTGTCTCTCTAGCGAAATTGAAATCAAAGCAGTTGGAAGACACAACAAAAAAGTATGAAAAAGAGACAAAAAAGATGAGTAATAAAAAAATGTAATATAAAAAAATCAGAAAAACCTACTTTCTGATGGTCGAACAAAAATTAAAAAAAAAAACACACAAAACATCTTCAATTCGACTGAAAGCAGGACTTTTATACAAGGAGATAACCACTTCTATATACACGGTAAGGTTGAGCGAAAGTCGTTTTGTCTTTTCAAAATATTTGTTACTCGATGTTTTTAATATTCTGGAATTCAAACAGCCTTCTCTTGACAAAATGATAAGTAAAATTTACGGTTGTAGCGTTGTTGAACATCTATGTAGTGAATAACGCCCAAATTAGTGCTTGGGTCGTCTTTGAACTTACTTTGAGATGCGAGGGTTTGCCCATTAATGAAGGCATCATGGTGACGTCAGGACAATTAGGGACCGACCATTTAACCTGAAGGGGGGTTATGGTTTTTTTTTTNCAGAATGCCTCCTTCAGAAATTTTTTTTTCATCATTTTGGCAACCAAAATATTTTTTTCACATAAAATCATATCCAAAATATTTTTTTAGTCTGTGAACCTCTAAAATATGTAAAATCAAAATACTAAGTAAAAGGTGCACAACTACTTCAGATGAACAATCTATCATGAAAGTTTTGTTGGAATCTAAAAAAAACCATAGCCCCCCCCCCTTTCAAGTTAAATGGTCGGTCCCTTAACACTTTGCATTGTCACATTTTTAAAATCTTACCATATATTTGCAAAGATTTTGTCCCATGTACAAGTATCCATATTCTTTTATTTCTTTATGTTTAAATTCAAATCTACTCCAACAGCCACAACCATACGTTTCATGTTTTCACACTTCGGTGTATTCTCGTTAGCACATTACATATCTTTAACGAAAGTAGAGTAAAAGTTGACTTATAATTCTCATGTTAAAATGAAAGTACTACACAGATTAAAAATTGTATGATTATAAAATAAAATTTTGCAGCCTGTTTCTGCAGATTTTTACAAACAAGCATGAATAAAATAGATGGTCAGCATTAAGTAAAAGGGATGTTAAAAAATAAAGCGAGGAAATTGCAGTATGCATCTGTCATCTCTTCAAATAGAAAATAATTTGAAATGAGACCTTATCGGTTTTAGTTGGAGATGAAAGGTATAATTGCTTTTTCAGCCACAAGAAACGTTTCTGTAAAGAACTGCATTTGGTACAATTTGGTAAATTGTAGATATTTCCCCCCTTCCTCTTCTTTTCATGAATTATATTTATTGCAGTTGAATATCATATAAGCAGACAACAAATGTAGATTAGATTGACATTTTTCATATATAACACGAGGAATGCATGTTAATTTATAAAAGTAAAAAAAAAACGAGGTATAGGTCAAAAGAAACAAGAAACCATGCAGTGCCAAAATAAGGAAAAAAGGAAAAAAGGAAAAAACAATTGCATTAAAAACAATTTTGTTTAAAACTAAGGAGTATCTCCTTCGTGCATAGCTCTGTCCTTACCTCATTCTGGCTATTCTATTTAGATCCAATTTGTTATTTGTTCTCTATCAGTTTTTACACGTATTTCGGTTTATGGACTTTCAAAAAGTTTTGATTTAATCTGCACTGGAGAGACATAAGTTGTCGAAATGCGCATACACAGAAACTAAATTTACCTTGCGTTTTATAGAAATTTACTGTTTTTATCAAAATTCTAACCCCTGAAAAATACTACGGCTTCATTCCGTGTATGACACTCGATGTCCTTAGTACTGGATTTGGCTTCCTGTCACGGTATTTTTGGTAATGAGTACTTCTTTTCTGACAATTTTTTTATGGCTTTCCATATTATTTGATTCAAGGACACTCCGTACAGCATAACAAAATTTTACTGTTATTAAGCAAATTTGGTATTTATTTTTACAGTAACTGCGGTATCTTGTTTTTTTTTTACCCCGTTTTCAATACCAAGGCTTGACATTTTATAAAATAAGCGCGATAGCAAAATAACGAATAGAATTGTCAATCAAAATAACGAATAGAATTGTCAAGAACCGAGATGATAAGGGCAAAAAGACAAAGCAGGTGCTAACATCGGAACACTTGTCAACTGCAACGGCCCGGCTTGGTTAAGGCATTTCAAACTGTGGTTTTAACGATTATCAAGACCACCATACTTCCCCTTCCACAGTGGTAGAGTCCGTCATCAACTCAGCAGCAAATTGAGTGCCATGTGGTTGGTTATTTGTTATGATTGTCTTTTATGAGTCTTTTTTGTCGGTCAACGGATGACAGTAGTTGTAAGATACTTTGTATGTTTATTATACTGTATGGAAACGGGATAGAGAAAGGGAGGTTTTGGTACCCACAAACCGATTCAACCCTACCATTAGTTCGTGCTAGTGTCGATACCAAGTCCGGCTTTCCCAAGTTCCTATCGTTGTGTACGTTTTTCTTTTGTCCTTTTATTTTTTATCTTTTACAATTCCCTGGTAGGTTGTGGCATGTGATTGTAATTTTAGGCCATTATAAGTGTTTCCTATTATCCTTTCCACTAAAACTCGTAAGGTCTCATATTGTTGACAACCCCGCATCCATGAATAAAAGAGAAGATACATGGACGAAGCATTGCTTGACATTGAGTAATGATATCCGCTCAAACCACTGCAAGGGGCCGTCTTGAAACTACTATGAGAAATGAGTATAGATCATTGCTGAAGGCTTTCAGGCCAGTGACTTCAAGATGAGGAACAACAATGAAAGTGTTGTTCCATTGCTTCGTTTAATCATGTATTTGTTGAGACTTTCTCTCATGTGCATTTACTCCCTGTCTTTTTCTTACTAATTCAGCAGAAAACGACCTAGGTACACATACCAAGCTTTATGTTGTAAAAAATAAACTATAAAAATGCCAAATACTTTTGGTGAAAGAATTAAATATATTAGTTATTTGGAAAGGACAACCAAAAGTAGTTATGTTATTTTTTATGTTACCTTGCTGCCCTTTTTGTGAGTTAACCATCGTCTTATTTATGTATTACTGTGTGTAGTCCCTTTTAAGGTCAACATATATCTTATGTCATGTTAGCTTCAAATGTTGTATCCGTTTGTCTTCAGTGATCATTGCATATTAAAATTACGTATATAGCAAAAGGAAACAATTACCACCCAAAAAGGTCACAATGCATTTTTTTTACCGTGCACTCCATTATTGGTCGATCCGATTTTTGCCATTTGTTCTCTGAGGAACCTTTCATTTTTGTTTAGACTTTCAGATGTTTTAGTTTTATATGCACTCACGAGACATCATTACCCTCTACAGAACATATATTCCTACAATTTGGACACTCTTTTTTTTATTTCAGTTTGCTTTTTTTAATACATGCATTGTATGAAGCACCAATGTCAGGTGATTTGCTATCTTTGAATGTGCGGTTTTACCTGAAATTCATCAGTATTATCAGATTTATTGTGAAAATTAAATGAGAAAGTAATCGACTTTTTATTGTTTTAACATTTAATGGCTTTACTGATATTTTTTTAATCATAATAGCAAAATCGTGTTAAATAATGAATACAAGTTTTCCATTTATATGCTTAGTTGAAAAACCATGTAAAATACGGAACAACAGAAATCATAGCTCCTAAAGGAAATTAACATAGGATAGAATCTGGTCTCTTAATGTATGTAAAATTATAATTAAGTTTCAGTATAAAAAGAAAAAGTACAGAGATTTGACATTCCTGTATCAAGGCTTAGACAGAACCAAACTGTTGTTGTTTTATTTCCTTTCCCGCATGCTTTATTCTCAGATAAAGGGAAAATTTCGACACCGCTTTTAGAAAAAAAATGTTAATTACAACTACTAGTAATTTCGCGGAGCCAAGGTGGAAAAAGGGACGTGCATATAAATTAAAGTTTGGAGTATTCATCACGAATAGAACAGATACTGAGATTAGAGAAGATATATTCAAGACAAATACGTTTTTGGTCAAAGTTCTGGTCAATTTTCCAAAACCAAAAGATTGGATGGATTATTATATCATATAGTTATATTCTATGTAAAGATTCTGCTCTTATCGGTATTTCACTATTACCATGGATGCATCAAAATGGGACGAGTTCGATATCTTATCCATTGCATAGTTATCCAGAGCAAAAATGAATGATTTAGTGTCAGTAAATAGGAATGAAACCAGTGTTTATTCGGGCAATTCTAGAGCTGTTCCATATTTTCAGTCAAGTTAACAAGGTAAATAAGGATATGGAATAAATACACAAGAGCCAAAGTCTCTACAAATACAAGCAAGGGTTCCGTATGTCATATAATATGTAATTCGGTTTTAACAATTTTCGTAGAAAACTCGAGCAGGTTCTATGGTGTTTTTTTTTTTATAAAAGAACTTCCTCATATAGTCACGTAATATGGAGACAAGGTATATGTTATAAATATCATTTCATAACCCTATCCATTCAATCTGTTCAACTTTTGCTCTGCCGGAGACATAAAAAGAAGCAATTAAACAACAACCGGAACTGTTATTTTCTTTCCCGTTATCTGAAGGATTTACCATGACCAAGATCAATTTCCTCTTTCCCATATAAAGGTTGATAAATTGTCAATTTTTATTGGCTGTTTGCATGCTGAATGAGAGAATGCAATTTTCAAAAGGAAATATTCTAAAAGTAGTCAGATTTTTTCCTCTTTTTGATTCCAACCATTTAAATTATCATGTTAATTAAGATTTTTTATTGACACTAACGATCTTTGCAGTTTTTCGCGTGTAATTCTCTAAATTTTATTTATTTGTCTCACGCGCGCATGCATGGGAGATCTGAAGTTTATTCCAGTCTACATTTACACGTGATTGAAAGTTGAAAGCTAATAAAGAGGCTCATAAACTAATTTTCAACTGAAATGATTTTTTATTGTTTAATGATTTATAAGACCAAATACTTTTTGAAAATATTTTTTTGAAAGTTCATCCATGTATGCAAATGCAACAAATCTTCAAAAAATCACACAACACACGAAGAAAGGAAGATTTTTTTTTCTGATTCTTTACAATAGCAGTAGCTATAGTATTAAAACGAACAACACTATTGATGGTTAACAGGAAAACCGAATGACAATGAAATTGAAGTCAATTTTATTTCTGTAACGTGATTATTTCGACTATTTATGTCTCCGTAATAAATAAAACTTCAAAAAGGTACTAATGAGGAAATGACTAAATACCGAACTTACAGTAAATTTTTTCGCAAATGCAAATGGCCATTTTGACAACTGATGTCTCTTCAGTGCAGATAAAACCTAAACATTTGGAAGACCATAAACTCAAAGATGCTTAAAAACTGATAGAGGACAAATAAGCAATATGATCTAAATGGAAAGCCAAAATAAGCCAAGGACAGAGCTTTGCATGAAGGAGATACTCATTAGTTTTCAACAAATTAACAAAAATTAAGGTATTGTAAGTTTTCAAATGAAATCGGCTTTCGGGTCAGCACCTATGTACAGACTTCTGAGCTGGTGAAATAAAGCAATTGACGTGTAATTTCAACCATTTTTCCATTTTTCTAGAAAAATTGGTACTCTAGGCTATTAGTGGCATTTTTTGTCAAAATGCTTTAGTAAGTATACAAAAGCTGCCCATAAAATTGATGGGAGGTTCCAAACTCCCGACATCAATCCATTGGATTCTCCAGTGATATGGTTTGTCTTAAGTTTGAAGTCAGTTCAAAACCATTACTTTTGGAATAATTTGTTGATATTTAAATAAAGATTTTTTGTTAAAAGAAAAATCCAAAACAGTAAAGTAGATATAACAAGTGTTCGTTTTCTTGTTTACATTTTCAGTCTACATCCACTCGAATTTTTAGCTATTTACCTCACTTTTTCGAAAGATTGTAAAGTCGATACGAAGATCAAATCAGGTATAACACGGGCCAAGTTATTGATTGCACGGAATTCACGAAATCTAAAATATGTTCATTGTTGAAGGTTCCTTTGTTGAAAGGCCTAATGGTGACTTCAAGATGAAGAGCAACAATAAAAGCGTTGTTCCATTGCTTAGTTTTACCATGTATTTATAGAGAAGTTGTCTCATGTGCATTTACTCCATATCCTTTCATTGTTAATTCAATAATAATTTAATGATTTTGGTCCTCAGCTAATTTTGGCTTTACATTTAGATCATTTTGGTTATTTGTTCTCTATCAGTTTTTAACATCTTTGGGTTTATGGTCTTCCAAACATTTAGATTTTATCTACACTGAAGAGACATAAGTTGTCGAAATGTGCATATGCAGAAATTAAATTCATAGTAACTTTGGTATTTAGTCATTTGGTAAAATTATTACAAATGCAAGATTTTTATGGGAGATAGTAACAAAATTATTGAACAGAAAAGACAAATCAGGTGGAAACCACCGGAAAAATTGTCGACCGCAATGGTCCTGACTTGGTACAGGCATTTCAAAAGAAATGGTGGGTTAAACCGGTTTTATGGTGCGCCAAACCTCCCCTGTCCGGAATCAACTCAACAGCAACAGTCTTGGACAGGTCGCGAGTCAGTGAAATGTAAACCAATACTAAGGAATAATGATGTTGTAAAGATATGTTGAGTGGCTGATTGGTAAATTTCTTTCTCTGTATATTTCAGTTATGGTATACTTGTGCTCGAAAGAATATCTAATAATTATACACTATTGACATATTGTAATTTTTTTATTATTCCAAATGTTATTCTGACCACCTGTTTGTAGTGCCCATATCTTACTATTTTATAATGCCGAGTTTTCTTACTATTGAATTGATGAGCGTTCTGTGTTTGTCTATATATTGTTTCTGTCCACCAGCTTAGGACACTACCGCTTTTGTCGGGCAACGGATGACAGTAATTGTAAGAACGCTTTACCAGTTAATTTCATGGTTGTTGACGATCTGGCAGCCATGTATTTAATGAGACATGGATGTGGCATTGTTCGACAATGAGCAATGATGGTGCTACGGACCATCCTGCACTTACTATGAGGTATGAGCAAAGCTTATTGTTGAAGACCTCATGGTGATTTCAAGGTAAAGAACAACAATAAAAGCGTTGCTCCATTGCTTTGTTCTACCCTGTATTTGTAGAGATTTTGTATCATGTACATTTACTCCATATCCTTTTATTGTTTATTTAATAATAGTGTAATGATTTTGGAAAAATTATTACAAATGCAAGACAGCGATGTCGATTTCAGTTTGATTGACAGCTACGTGTTGTCGATGTTTACGTACATGTATGTCCTGCTGCTTTTTTGGAACATTGAAGGAATATCCCTATACAAGACGAGTCTATTTGATAGATTTGGTATAAATAACCGAGATGTGGACTTGTCAAAAGAAAAAGTGGCAAATTCATTTGCAAGTTCAAAACAAACTACCAATGATTATTATATATTAAGTTATTTTTCGTAGGTAGGAATCAGATAATATGAATAAAATACACATAAGACAGTGCATTTAATTTTAGAGAAAATTATATTCCAGATCATTTTTTTTGCATTTATTTTACAGTCACAGTGGTCTGCAACGACGCGTGCCTATAATTATATCATACAATATGATTTAATTTCAAGTTTCCTTTGCTTCTCCCTCTGAATTATAAATTTCACAGTCGATACCAATCGTTGAAATGTTCTTTTTCACAGTTCTAATTTCACACACTACTTACTTGAACGTTTCATAATTCATACTTCGTAAAAATGTATAAGTTTTATAGAAGATATCTGAATATGATGCAGCTCGAAAACAGCTTATTACTTAGGGCATCTCTCACCCTCGATTTTACGGAAATGTTGTTAAAAATATCAACAACTGAAAATAGGGGATATTGACAGGATATTCTGCAAGAATACGTCAAATTAGCATTGGGATCTTATGGCCTGAAGATTTTAAAGGTATACTGGCCTCTCACTAATACGGCCCATGTCTACTGAAATACATGGAGATTCTTTACCAAACCTTTTATCTTTTCATCACACAGCCGAAACAAAGTCCCTACAGATACATGGTAAAATCAAGAAATGGAACAACGCTTTTATTGTTGTTTTTGAAAGTCTTGAAGTCACCACGAGGCCTTCAACAATGAGCTTTGTTCATACCTCATGGTAAGTGCATGACGATCATAGCGTAACATACTTTTTAAAATTAATTCTAAGTATAAGATATAACATTCTGTTTTCAAATACACATCCATGCTATTCCTGCAATTGGTTTTGTTAAGGCACAATTGCAGCGCTTTGTTTGATAGTATTTTCTGATGTAGATTCATCCTATACCGTCAGGTTACATTAATTACTAAATATTTTATTTATGGTATGTAACATAAATGCTAAGGCTCCTATTTTCAGTTTTCTGTTTTTGAGACCAAATCCATATATTGTTTGCTGATGTAGTGTTATAGACCCTTTGTAACTTGTGTCAATACCTCTTGTCTGTAGAGATTTAGGAGGAAACTATATGTTTCACCACAGGAATCCGTGTTACAGCTCTAAAAGTTTGTAAAAGGCTTTATCATAATATCAAGTGATTTGATTGCAAGAACACACAAGATAGAACTTTTCTTCAAAATTGAAAGCTATATTTATTTTACTAATGAAATCTAGGTTTTGATTACGTTCCAAGGTGAAGCTTGTTTAATTTTTCATGAAGTTTGTTTTATCATAGAACGCGTTCCATTTGTGATTTTAACGCTAGAAAAGCTTTGGTTGGGTGCAGCCAGTATGAAGCTGATTGAATTGACACAGGGTTTTAGAAGCATCCAATTGTTGGTCTTCGAAATGCTTTCGGTTAAGAACCCTTTGTGACCTGACAAAAACGACGGAAACTACATCTTGAGATCAAAATTATACTTCAAATACTCCAGAATACCTGCAAGATTGTCTTTCAAATAAAATTACTACCTATCATTTCAGAATAACTCGTGGAAGATTAGATTTATACTCACTTTCCACCTACAAGCTGCCAACAATTATTCGGTTTAAAAAGGCTCTACCAAATGGAAATAATTTCCAAAATTTCCTATATATTACTCTACCAGTAACAGATAGGATACGATTTAGAAATAGACCTATTAATCTTAATGCGGATCTTGTCCACTTTAGAAATGAATGTAGGTGCCGATTAGAAGACGCGTGCCATTTATTACCAGGATGTAGAATATTTTAGAGAGCAAACAATAATGCTCGAAACTCCAGTTTCAACTCTTATGTGGAAATGATCCCCTTAATGATGAAGAAAATTCGCACATTTTTCTTGCCGTCCAGCGGTCATCAAACCACCTGATTCACAACTTGTAATCAATTGGAATTTCTCTCTCCATCATTTGTACTTATTCTTCGTCATATCCTCATCTACTCTCTGTCTTCTTATAATAAATATAGCATATCCTTTCATTGTAATTTAAGACGGGAGTTTGTCTCTTCTGCAGTGTGAAGTCCGTAAATAGATTTTTAATGCGAGAAATGTATACTATATGTATATTTGACTTACAGTGTACTTGTTCTTGACAGATACACTACCATCCTTTCAAATTTTGTCATTTCTGCTATATTTGTAATTCTGAGCACCTCTTTATGTAGTGCCCACATCTTATTTTTTATTATGCGAAATTTTCTTACAAACGACTTGATGAATACCCTATGTTTGTCTATATGTTGTATCCGTCCACTAGCTTCGGACCCTAGTGCTTTTGTCGAGCAACTGAGGACAGTGATTGTAAGAGCGCTTTGACGATTAATTTTATGTTTATTTTTTACGCACTTGCATTCCGTTGCTTAATTAGACACGGATATGATATTGTTGAATTCCACACAAACTTGCGCAAGGGGCCGATTTGAACTTATTATGAGATACTAATAAAGCTCATTGCTGAAGGCCATTAGTAAAATTCAAGGTCAAAAACTACAATTAAAGCGTCCCATTGCTTGAATTTACCATATGTTTGAAGACTTTTTCTATCATGCATTTACTCCATATCATTTCATTGTACAGCAATATGCCTTTTTAACAATGTATATATAATTTGTTATTGCACGTTACTATACATAAAGGGATGACTAGTACATTTTCCAATTATTATTCTGTGACAATGAAATGAGTAAAAATTATCATACTGGATTTGAACTTCACGAAAGGAAACACATGTTTTGCATGAAATGCTCTCCCCTTTTTCCTTTCATTCCCTCTGGTTTCAGTGTAGTTTGGGCTCTCTTTTTTGTATTAGTTTTGCCCTATTGATGTGTATTGTGTTTTAGGTCTATCTCAGTCAGTATGCTTCAGTTTTCGTTATAATAGTACTAAGTATATAACTCCCAGTCGGAACTTTTCAGTATTTGTGGTTTGTATATAGCATAGCGTTTACATTTTCAATTCATAGTTTGTTGGAATCTGAAATGTTCTTCTTTCTATTTTCATTTCTATCTTTATGCCTTTTCCTGTGAATAATAGTTAGCTTGAAATCGTTATAGTTGAACCAATCGATTTCTAATGCTTTACAAATATTTATTCCAAACACGGCCATTACTGTAAACGGTAAACAGTTCTGATTGTAGATAAAAAATGGGTCAATACAAACTGGGATATTATAACATATAGCATGATATAGTAAACATTTAATATTTCATTGAAGAGTCATAAAGTATCAGTAAATCTCAGTTTTCTAGATTTTCATCCTCCCTTGACAATATTTTATATACAAAATAACCGCCATCACTTGAGAATAATTATTAATAATGCATATTAATTATGTGAAACGCTGCCATTATTGTAAGTTTAAAGCATTGCTCTGTTTTCTGTCCGATTTAACAGTAGCCAGTGGTCTTTCATCCTTATGAGGGTGTGACCTAAAGCTTGTCATTAATTTAAGAACAATTGTGTTGTTTAGGTCTTTATATGGTATAAATAAGAATACAAATATGAAATCATCCCCAAGTTATAATTTTGGTTTTGCATTTCATATACTAGTAAACTAATTGACCTTGATGTCCATCATACTTGTTCTGGGAGTAAGGCGTAGACGGGAGACAGCAAGATTGTTCACACAGTCTAAAACTAAATATAGTGCACGTAGAGTATAACGTAAGTTTTGTAAGGAGAAGACCTAGTAAGTTTTGTAAACTTGTGTCTTATCCTATTGTCTGTTTTGTTTGACAATAAAATATGTTTAAAGTTAAAGAGTATAAGGTGTCAGCTCAGAAGAGTTTTGCATGTGTCATAATCTCTGTTTTGTAGTATTAACAATGAAGGGATATGGAGTAAATACACATGAGACAAAGTCTTTACAAATACATGGT
>MJUU01071892.1:8057-18688 GCA_002080025.1 Modiolus philippinarum
TACATATGTACTGATATGGATTTTATATTTCACACACATATATGTATAATTGTGGTAGCATCTTTCATGTAGTACCAGATTATTGTTCCATGTCATGAAATTAAATTGACCAACTTCGTAAAAAAATGAAAAAAAGAATGGGACATTGGGTATATATTTTGAATGATTACTAACAGCTATGACTTTCATGTTTCACATATGTGCATACTCTCAGATGCGAATTAAATAGTCAACCTTCTGACCTTGACCTTGACCTTGCTATGTGAAATATTTTACATGTACCCACTTTTAAATAAATATTACTTGAGAAAAAAATAAGATAAAGGTGTATTTTAGAATTGTAACTGATATTGCTTTCATATTTTACATACCGGTATGTATTTCTTATAATAAGACCTTTCTGGTTCTATGCCAAGCCATTTGGGAATTAATGCTCTATTTTTATGCCCCTTGATCTTTATATCATATTGTTTTTGCCTTGTGTATGTCTGTCTTCAACTTTAACCTAGCTCATAACTGTTAAACCAGATGTGATAGGCCCTTCACAATTGATATGTGTGTTGATCATGTAAAGCTGAACACCATTATGCAAATTTCACAAAGGTTGGTCAAGGTCAAAATCTAGATTTTGCTTTACCTTGTTAATTAAAATTGCTAGAGGCTTAATATTGTATATATGGGCATAGATCTAATGTAGCTTAGTAAAAATCCACTTAAAATTTTGGTAAGGTCAAAGGTCTAGATCACTGAGTGCAAATTTGAAAACTTTAATAAAAACTTTAACAATTGCCTATAATATTTTGAACCAGATGTGATAGGACCTACATATTTGGCATATATAAAAATATAAATATATATTATTTTGTACTTTCCAGGTACAGAGGATGACTGAACTTTTGAACTGTATAAAACTTATAAAGATGTATGCCTGGGAAAAACCATTTGCAAAGAAAATAGCAGGTAATTTAAATCATTTTAGTTTTTATTGGCAACAGGTGTTTTAGCACCTGGCTTTCTCCAGGGCTTATGCCATACCTGGTGTCTCTCCTTTGTTTGTCTGTCAATAACTTCCGTTGAAAGATCTCTTTTGAAACCACTTGACCAACTGGAATCTTAGTTTTGGTTCAATAGTCCCAACTATTGTTTGTTGTGTTCCAATTTTCATGGATTTTGTGGTTTACTAAAACCACGAAATTAAGTTCCCAAAGGAAATGCATTTTCATTTAGTATTAAATGCATAGAATTCAAAACCACAATCCAATTTAAGTTCCAACGAAATAGTGATAATTATAAAAACCACGAAAATTGATGCCCATGATTGAAAGTACTTCCACAGTATTTCTGAAAAAAAGTAATCTGTACTGGTTTGCGACTTCTCCAAGATCACACTCAAGGTGCTGTCAAGTTTTAGTGATCGAATTTTAGCAAATGACTGAAATTTACCATAAAAGTAAAAATTCAAAGGGAAAATTAAAAGATCAAAGGAAAATGACAGAAAAAGTGACTCTGTTTTTTAAAGGTTTAATTCCTTAAAAAAAAGTGTGCAGTAAATCTGCACTTCATTCACTACTCCTTATCAAGATGGCAGCCAATCAAGAAACAAAGTCAAAAAGTAGAATATGAGAAACACTTTGAAATATCTTCTCGCTGATAATTCAATACCAGTAAACCACACATAGTCACAATGGCCCTTACCTCAGGTCTCCTTCAAAAAAGGTGTCTATTTTTGTGGCTGCTTATCAAAGATGGTCCAGAGTTAGGGACATATAGCATTCAAGCATATTGAAACATTTTCAAAGATTTCCCCCTCTGAATGGAACTTTTTCATGATATAGTTCTTTGGTGGTTTCCTTAAACTTAAAATATGTGTATAACAAGTAATGTGACCCCATCTAAGAGGCTGCCAACAGAGGACATGAACTTGAATCATTTTTCATCACAATTTTCTTATTACTTGACAGATATTCGTAGCCATGAGAGAGGATTCTTGGAAAAGACAGCTTTTGTACAGAGTATAAGTCAGTCTACAGCACCAATGGTACCAGTTTTAGCAGGAATTTTTGTTATCACGGCACATGTTATGACAGGAAATGACATCACAGCTACACAGGTAAAGTTCAAATGATATACTATGATATGTTTCATCTTTGTATATGATTGTGATGAAATAAATGAATAACAAGGTGAAAAAAATTCTTTAGCTACGACTTATTTTATGACTCATCTGGTTAAATCTAGGGTTACCTTTTGGCATCACTTTGTGTCTGATGTGTATTACCCATTGCTTAAACATTTTATTGAGATATTTACCAAACTACTGATCATATTTGAATAAAATTTTGGAAAAATGGTCTTTGAGTGGCTCTTTAAAATAATTCCAGCAGGTCTCAACTACATCCAAGATGATCACTGTTTTAAGTAAATTAAAAAATCCTCTGACTCTCTTAATTTATATGAACTACTTGATCAGTTAGAATCAGACTTAACTTAATGGTCTAATGATGGTTTGTCTTCACTTAAAGGTAACCATCACGGAAAAACAGAATATAAGATGGGACCATATTTATGATATTTTAATCTGAAACTACAACCAATTCCAGCTTAACATTGTTTAAATGGACTTTGGATGCTCTCCTTCCAAATTATGCCCATCGAGTTCACAACTCATTGACATCTACTAAAGAAACATAGTTGAATTTTTGAGAAATTGTCACAATTGCTTTCTGTGATGGCCTTAATAAATGTTATGCCCAAAAGGTCTTCCCTTAATCAAAGACAATTGTAAACTGGAAATACAGTTTGACATTGGACCTTATAAGGAAGACGTCCAAAGAGTCTCTCCTCTGAAAACTTATCTTTTATATAAACCCAGCTTTGTCCCAATAGTCATTGGCTGTTTAACTTTAAACATATATTTTGTCGCTATTCACTATGAGCGGGGAACAGTTCCAAACATCACCTTTGATGCAGTTGAAACGTAATACATGTTTATATTCTAATGGTCTATTGGACTGTTGTGATGGACATTGCCAGGATAAGTGATATAAGCTCTTGTTCTTGATTATGGTATTATATTTGATAATATATTAACTACTGCAAGGATGAGAAATTTCTTGATTAAAGTAATGAACAGAGAATTTGTTTTTGGTATATGTTGTACATTATTCTAGTGTTTAGATGGAATTCTAACGTCGAGTAACTTGTCTTATCGTAGGAACAAGGAATTTGAGGTTAAATGTCAAAAACAGTATAGCCTATAGGAGAATGAAACAATACTTTACACAATACAAGATTTTGTTTGGTTGCATATAAACTATTATTATTAAAAGAAAAGTCATGGTTTAGCTCTTTAATTGCATATGATACAGTTGTATTATAAAGAGCATCATTTTTGGTAAGTTTGATAACAAATAATTAATCAGAAACTGTCATAAAGAATTATGTTTTAATTTTATCAACCTCACAGCATGTCCTCAGAAAACAATTACCTCCCTTTTAAACTTGAAATCTCATGATTCAATCATGAAAGAAAGATGAAATTTTAATCAGCTTACAAACATATACAAATTGTCAAACCCTGCTTTCATATTCAGAGAAGTCACCTGAAATATATTTTGCATGCAATGACCAGGGGCCAGACCTTTTTTCAGATGACGGGATTGGAAGTTTTAAGCTCGAGAATTTGGGATTTCTATAATTTAGGCCCAGGAATTTGGGAAATAAATGCACCATGAATCAGGATTTCATCAGTTTTTCAGTTCCTTTGTAGTTCGGGATTTCAGGATTTAGTAAATATAAAGTCAGGATTCTGGGATGAGACCCCTCCGGTCCCCCTCATGCATTTATGTATCAGGAAAAACCACTCCTCTATAAAGCATTTGATTTTTATATTATAAGACTATATTTTACATGACATTCAAGACAACTGATTGTATTATTTTCAGGTGTTTACCCTCCTTGCAGTATTTAATTCAATGAGATTTTCTCTGGGTGTAATCCCATTTGCCTTTAAATCATTGGCTGAGGCCAGGGTTACTTTTGTTCGTTGTAAGGTAAACATCAAAAGATTTCATTCAGAAAACTCTGCATGATTTTGCTATCTGTTCTTTTTACTTAAACTGAATGTTTTCCAAATTTCAAACCTTTTGCAGTCAAAGTAGTATGCAGCTTATAATAAAAAAATATCTTCTCAACCTTAACTATAATGCATCTTTTGTTCTGCATAACCCTTTTGAACTTCATACTGATATGGTATCCATGACAACAAAATGCCATGATGGAAGAATGTCAGTGTAATGTATTTTGTGTTGTTGTAACTATTAAGAAGCTATTTTTGTAGGCTTTTGTATTGGTAGCAATATATACAAATTTGAGACATCCTTTGGCCACGGTTCCATTCCTTGCCACTACAATAGCAAACTTTAAAGTCACTGCAGAAAGAGTTAAGGTAACCACATACAATGTACTCAATGTGAGTGGACTGATTTTATACAAGCACATTTTTTATACCTTATTGTGCATAAACTTGGTGTGTTGCTTTAGAGTCTCTGTAAAACATTGTTAACAAGTAGGTGTAATATGGATTATAAATCTATAGTTAATATCTAATTTTCTCTTTTTTAAATCAAAACATATTGTAGACTGTACACTTCAATTACAGATTTATTGATGTCGTATCTCTAAAAATTATACACCCATTTTCCAGACTATTTTTTGTTGTACTATTTTTTTCCTCTTAACATTGACTTGTGTATGCATTGATCACTGTCTGTGTGACAAGTTCAACATCAGAGCTCAGCAGTATCAGACAATATCAAATTCATTACTAAAGTAAGCTTAGAATCCTATTCAGAGGCATAAGTTTTCATTTTTAAATTTGATTTACCGGTATATTAAATGTCTGTTCAGAATTGATCTTCATTATCACTTTGCTTTGTGGATTTCTTGCCATAATAACAGAAACAAGTACCATTATTTTGTATTTTGAAGTAAATAGAAATATCTTAAGAAAGGTCTTATAACAGTTTACATATATTTAGATATCAGACATCTGATCTAAATATATCCCAAGTTCCTATCATTATTTACGTTTGACTTTTGTTTATATATGTTTTTTGAGTGCAGTTTCCTTGAAAATTGTGGCATATGATTTCAATTTTTTGGCATTGTAGGCGTTAACTGTTTTTCTTTCTTTATAATGTTGATATTCATTTTGATGAAAAACTACCCAGTTTGTATATTCTTTGTGATACTATATAGATTTCTTTATTACCCAGTTAAACAATGATAACTTGTGTCAAAATGATTTTATGTACTAAAATAGTAGACTTGGAATCAGCTGCTATTTTGATTAAATAAGAGTCACATTCATTTCTTTGTTCATTGTAAAGTAAATTCCAAGATCGGAAAATAATAACTCCCATGTAAACTGAAAGTTAAAGATCAGATAGTAAAATCATCCAAGTTTTCAGAATATTTTTAACATTGTTGTGTAGTGGCTTTATTTTGTATTAATCTTGATTGATGTGTTGACAATATCTTGTCACAAAGTTTTACTAACAGAGGTGTTTTTAGTTAATAAAATTAGTTAGTCCAATGAAATTCACCTGTTCACATATAAACAATATATGGAAAATGTGCAAGACAACATACATGTATATGTTGCAATACATTTTGTATTTGCAAGTTTTGGAATATTTTGAGTTTGATAAAAAACAAGAAATTGTCAACAATATTTCTTTATTAATCCAAGAAGGTGTCAACCATACTCATTTTGCATGTTTTTGTTTCAGTTCACTTTTCAAATATTCAAAATTTAGAAGAGGGCTTCTATATGCATCTTAACAATTGTACTTTTTCATCATTTAGATGTTCCACCTTCTGAAAAAATGTACTATTTTTTCTACTAAAAATTGATTAAAAAACAGCACCCACAAAAAGTTCTCAGATGATCATGATGATTGACTCATATTACTTAAGAAACATAGATTTGCATTTTTCCAGTGTAGAGCAATTATTGTTATTTAGTTTCAAGATGACCACTTGTACGCCACATTTCAGTTCTGATAGTTTAATCGTTCAATAAGAAGCATTCCATTATTAAGATTATCACAAATTGTTTTAATAAATATTTTCACACTTGCCTCATAGTTGCCCATTTCCAATTCTTCAATATTTCAAAATGAACCATTTTCAGGTTTTAATTTAACATTATTTAAATGTGACCATTTTACAAACTGTTTCAATGTGACCCATTGCAGTTTTTTTACAAGATTGTTTCAGTGTGATCCCTTTTCAGGTTTTCACACAATCGTTTCAATGTGGCACATTTTCAGGTTTTTACACTTCTTGCTATTTATAACACAATGAGGATGTCCATAGGCCAAATCCCAGGAGCTGTCAAAATGTTAGCTGATGTAAGAGTTTCTGGATCCAGAGTTAAGGTAAACTCTATAAGATTTTTGCAAGTAATCTTCCAAATTGCACCGAGACCCATTTTACCTAGTTCTTCCTCTCTATAAACATTTCAATAGTTGCTCCTTTTTCCCTGCTCCTGATGTTGAATTGGAGTAATATTTTTTGAGGATTTCATTTTCTGTTGGCAATAAAGATTTTGATTTTTGTCAGAGATTAAAGGCTGGTTGCATTAAAGATTTAGATGATATTTGGTAATTTCTATTGGGTGCAAAATTATGATTGCTGTGTAAGATTAAGATGGTAATTTCTGTATGAAATTTAGATAGTTATTACTGTGTAAGATTAAGACGGTAATTTCTGTATGAGGTCAGGATGGTAATTTTTTGTTGGAGAAAAATAACATAATTTTATCAGAAGGTTAAGATGATTATTAGAAGACAGAAAAATCTTGCATTGCAAAATCAATGGATTCCCTTGTCTGAGGTGGGAGAAAGCAATTTCTGAAGGAGATTAAGGTAGAAAGACACTGGTGCGCTGCGCAATTAGATTGCACATTTGAAAAATAAAGAGTCACATACAGGGAAGGTTTGATTTTCGGGCCGAATTAGTAATTTGGCAGTTTTTCCTTTGTGACATCATAATTGACTGACAAGTGTGAAACGTCATTAATTCTGTCCACATTGCTGCAAATTAGCTCCCTTTTCCCTTCAATGTCTTATCAGGAAACTTTGTAAAATATCTTCTTTTTTAAGAATAGTGACATAAACATTTTCTCATTGTAACTAATAAATCATACAATAAAGTATAAATTTACAAAAAAAATATAAATTCTCCATACCTGTTAACCCTCCCCCTTTAAGGGGGAGACTCCCTCTTAGAAGCATAAATTCACCCTTTGAATGGATGTCCCTCGAGGGAGATCATAATCTTCCCCTTACTGCTTTTTCTTCCCCTAAACCTCCCTCATAGACAAAATAGGGGCATTTTTTAACAGTATTCCCAAATTGTTTTGCTTTCTTGGCAAAATTATGAAATATGATGCATAATTTTAAAATCATGGTAGAAGTTTGATTTTAAAAATTGATCTAACAGCTTATATAAATGATTTCTTCCATTCCATATTCTCTTTTCTTCATTTATAAATGCAAGTTTTTGTTGAAAAAAGGTTGTTACGTAAAATCTCCCCCTTAGATGGGCTGGTATGAGGGAGATCTCACTCATAGCAGCTACCAAATGTTATATAACAGGTATGATTCTCATGGATGAAAGGTTTATTTCTATCAAGCTAAAAATTGCCTTTCCTTATTTCTCTTGTGCATTCTATGTAAATAATGTGAAAAAAGGCTAAAAATGAGCAACCTTTCATCTCAATTCTAGAAAAAAACAAGCATGGTGACCCATACATTTTATTACAGATTTCAGGTTGGTGAATTAATACTTCAATGGGGCGGACTTATAACAAATTCTCATGGATATGAATATCAGTGTCTATCTACCCTAAGATCATGATTTCTGTATAAGATCAAGATGGTAATTTTTGTATGAGAAAAAATTTATAAATCAGCAGGATTATGATTTCTGTAGGGAATTTAAATGATAATTTCTATAGGAGATTGAGATGGGGATTTTAGTTTTGGATCAGAACTGTGATCACTTGGACTATTTGGAATATTATTTTATTGTACTGTGATCACTTGGATTATTATTTTATTGTACTTTGATCACTTGGACTATTTGGATTATTATTTTATTGTACTTTGATCACTTGGACTATTTGGATTATTATTTTATTGTACTGTACTACCCAAATTTTCACTTTTTACCACAGAAACAGTACCTGCTTCCCCACCTTAATGTCAATTTCACTGTTTTCCGAAAATGTCAGTATCTTTTAATTCTTTCACACCAGTTTCATTTGAAGTCATAAATTTTAGTGATTAAGTCACAACATCAGAGCATCTTAGGTTTTGAATGTTAACTGTTCAATTTACAGTGAATTGTTAAAGTTTTGGAAATGTTCACACCCTGTTAATAGTATATCTCTTCACACTGAGCTAGAGCTCCACTTTTCCTTTTATAATGCTCTTTCACTACTGATAGAGTCATGAAGGTTGGAGTGTAATTTTTTTGTCAGAGATGGCATTTAAGTGTGCATCCATAGATATTAACAGAATTGAAACTAAAACTAAAATTTATTCATCATGTTAAGCTGTTTGGATGACGTTATGCTGTTACGATGACCTTGAGGTCATAGGCTTTTGAGTACAATTTCCTTGATGGAATAAGAATTCTAGTTTAAATTCAGTTTTCATTTTCTAAATAATTAATGTTTTGCCATTACTTTTTTTAATGTTTCTACATTAAGATGTATAATTTTGTGTGTGTGCCTGTGTTTAAAGACTTGGTTAAGAGTCATATCCAGGAGATTTTAGCTAATAACATTGCATAATGAATTACTTCCCTTTCCAAGTTAGATTCTTGAGACAACAGCATTCAAATTTAAGATGGAAGGTTTTTTGCATATGATCTTATTACATTTTGAAAAATTCAATTTTTGAACATTTTAGTCATTGGCAAATAGTCCAAAAGTGATTAACTGACTGGTTTGAATTAATTTACACAAACGGATCAAATAATTACAATTGTTTTGAAAACTATGAGAATTGAATTTGCTAGAAATGGTTGGCATTTTCTTTTGCTATATACCTTAATTTTTCCTTTAGCACTTTTACACGCTGTAAGTTTATTAATGAGCACATATAATACATGTATCACTATTTCAACTTTTTCATATTTTACTAACACAAAATGCACAAGCTTTTACCAGTATGCATAAATTAGTTATCTTCATGAATAAGTACATTTATTTCAATTTCAGTATGTTGATATGTGATGACTGTTAACCTTGATGTTATAGGTCTTTGACATTGACCTTTAAAGGGAATTAAGAGGTTACAACCCATGTTAAATTTCTGGTGGAAGGTAGTTTTTCAGAGAGAAGCTATGATATCATCATGCAAATTTGTACATTGATAGTTTTGTGATAGAAAATGCAACATTTTAATGGGGGAAATGTTGCGATGACCTTGAGGTCATGGGCTATTGACTTAGATTTCCTTGATGGAATAGGAATCCTAGTTTAAATTCGATTTTCATTTTCTAAATAATTAATGTTTTGGCATTAGTTTTTGTTGTTTCTTGAATGTATCTACATAAGGATATATATATGTGTGTGCCTGTGGTTAGACTTGTCTTCTTGTTTCATTGCTTTTTTTTGTACGACCACAAAAATTTTGTGCTCGTATAATGGTATGGCGCTGTTGTCGTTGTCGTCGTTGTCGTTGTCGTCGGCGTCGTTGTCTGTAAACACTTTTAGTTTTGGCCAATAACTCAAGTTCAAGTTGTTCAATCCTCATGAAATTAAAAAAAATGTTTCTTGGCACAAAAGGAAGGTGTGGATCGGTTTTGGTCATTATGGCCCCTCTCGTTTTTAAAATAGGGGCCAAAAAGGGCAAAATTAGGTGTTTTCACCTATTTAGCTGTAGAATTTTTATTAATTATCGGATTTTAATGGGGTTTCTTTCAGTGTGCTCCTGGGGTAATTTCCAATCAGTGGTAAGTCAACGGATTTCACGTCGCATGTACTGTTCATGAGATAAATGGGGTGCAAAAGGGGCGAATTTTTAAAAAATTATTTTATTATATTAAGTCCGATTTTGATACTGTTTTTTGCAAAGGATTCCTTATGAAAAATAAGTACAGCACTGCACCATCAGATTTTTGATAATTTGTTTCCTTTCCGAATTATGAGGGGCCAAACGGGGAAAAAATTGCAAACATGCAGATTACATAAAATTTTAATTTTTCATCGGATTTCAATGGGATTTTTATACGACCGCAAAAATTTTTGCGGTCGTATATTGGTATGGTGATTTCGTCATCGGCGGCGTCGTCGTCATCGTTGTCGTCGTCGTCGTCGTTGTCGTTGTCGTCGTCGTCTGTAGACACTTTAGTTTTTGGTCAATAACTTTAGTTCCAGTAGATCAATCCTTATGAAATTTTAACATAATGTTCTTTGGTACAAAAGGTAGGCTTGGGTTAGTTTTGGTCATTGTGGCCCTACCCGTTTTTAAAAAAGGGGCCAAAAAGGGTTAAATTGGGTGTTTTCACATGTTTGTCTGTAGAATCTTTATTATTAATCGGATTTTGATGGG
>MJUU01071892.1:28583-50082 GCA_002080025.1 Modiolus philippinarum
AACAAAGAAGTACAGTAAAACATGATCAGACTTAAAATAGAGTCCAAGTTAATGGTGGTGTTTGCTCTACCAAAGTTTGAGAGACTGAAGATCAACTGTACAATTTACAATGTTAGCTTGATTGTGGCAACTGAAAGCCAGGTGAGCGATATAGGCTCCAGGGAGCCTCTGGTTTTCCTTAGATTCCTCTCATTGTAAGCTATAAGTAACATTCAATGGATTTGGCATAGCTCTTACTGTTTATGAGCTATAACGGGTCAGAGGGGCCAAAATTGCATTATAAGAAATATGTGAAATCTTCATTTTTCATCAGATTTTGATGGGATTTTTTCTTTGGATTATTCTCATTGGAAGCTTTCTTATCACTATTTTGGGTCCAGCTAATTACTGTATCAAGCTTTTTTTGTGTACATCTAATTACTGTGTCAAGTTTTTTCTGTGTCCACATTTGCTTTAATTTACACTTGTTCAAATTTCAGTGGTCAACATCATGAGGTCGTATCATGCTGCGCTCTGTGTAGCCCTTTATTTTTATTTTTCTGTTTAACCCTTTTCTTGATTTGTTCAGTGTCACACTAATCAAAATTTCAGGGGAAAATAATTGGAGTATGTGGCAGTGTTGGCAGTGGTAAAAGTTCTTTTATTTCCAGTATATTAGGCAGGGTAAGATAATATTTAGTTTATTAGAAGGATATATTCTGTTGCTTATTTGTAAGTTAAGATCGTGTAAATGTATGATGAAGTGATGTGACTTTTACTTCATACTAAGGCATCGTCAAGAAAGAAATGTAAGTATCAGTGAATTTAGTACATGTATAATTAAAGATAATTCCAATATTTATTTATGCAAAATCCAATTTCATTTGTCAACAAAGAAGTAATTTCTAGGTATTTCTTCTTGCCCATTAATACACTCAAAATTAAAGTAGTACAGTATATGGTGACATCAAATTCAGTACTAGTGACAACATTGTTTTACGTTCAAAGAATTGGAATTATATGAAGTAAAAGTAACTTTGTAGGATTTTATAGATGTGTACTCAGCCTTTCACTCACAAACTTCATATAAAATCCTTTGTATTCAGTTTCTTGGTGAGTGGGCCATGTTTAAACATCGATAAACTCCCCCAAAATTACTGTTATTCCTACATTATCCAAACAATCAGTAGTAAAACAACATCAGTAGTATACCCAACCAACAAAAAACATGTAAATTTCAAAAATTCTAGACACATGGTGTAGAGAGAAAAATGAAGAACACTGACATCTTGAAAATTACAAACGTAATATTCAAAATTAAGCACTTGCAATGTGAAGTCTTATAAAAACAGGGAGTGACATCAGGTGCTCCGGACAGGTAAGGATGTTCTGCTCCATATATGGCATTGTCACACTGTCAATGAGTCAATCCAGGGTAATGTTAAATTCCTGAAGATGTCTCTTCTCATTTGTTACTCTTCAATGAAGCTGTGTTAACAATTATGATAGAGGTCAAAGGTTCATCAAAAAGGTCATTTGACACTGTTAATGAAAATATACTGAACCAGAAAGGAATGTCTGAAATTATCACAACAATTAGAAAGTAAGGTTCACCAGAGTTGACATTTGTCTGAAGCCACACAATTACATTTCAGGAATGCTGATAAGGAGAGCATCAGAACCGAAGAGATGATATTTTATGGTTTAAGGTAGATTGACACTAATACACGGCACATTCGATTGGTGCATTTGTGAAACACAAGTCAGATGCAGAATTGACTAGATTTTCAAGCCGGAATATTCCTTATTTGGCCTTTTCAATTGTAACGTCATTACAGATTGACATACACTTTCCCGCAAATTATCTCCCTTTTACCATAAATATTGTCTGTTTCGTAAACTAAATAAAATATTTTTCTTAATCAAAGGGTAACATGCAGATTTTATCAGCTCAACTTGTAGCTGAAATGTATACCTCTGAAATGTCAAAAAAATTTAAAAATCTGTCTGATGTTTATTTCATATGAAAGCTAAACAATAAGCATGTTCTCACAGTTCCCTATATATTTTTTGTAAATATTGCTGACAAATACTGAATTTGGCCTGATTTTCAAAGCCTGATGACAGGAAAGGATGATCGGTGACATATCATTTTTATTTTATTTTTTGAGCAAATGGGCTAAGAACTACAAAATATCTTAAAATAAAAAAAAATCTGATATTTTTATTAGGCTCGAACTACCTTAAACTACACATCTTTTATTTCAGATGAACTTGGTGTCGGGAAAAATTGGTGTAAATGGAAATGTAGCGTATGTTTCACAACAAGCCTGGATAATGAATGCTACAGTAAAGGAAAATATACTGTTTGGATTGCTTTATGATGAAGCAAAGTAAGAAAGTGTTATAGTCCATCTGTTGTGGCCTGGGGAGGTTTTACCTTGATCTGTTGATGAAAATAGGGACTATAAATAGTTTACATTTAATGAAAAAATGTTGTGCTTTATTAAAATTCTTAAATTACATAATTCAAAAATAAATATTGCAGTATAAATAAAGGGAATTTGAATTTATTGTCATTTTTTTTCATTAATTAAATCGATTTATCTTTCTATAAGGTAATACTTTATCAAGGTAAAACTTCCCCAGGCCATAACAGATTGATATACAATAGTATTGTTGGACAATTCAAAAGGATCCTGATTGTGTTGATTAGTTAACAAAAGCAACCCACCAAAAACTTTTTCCAATCTATGTTGTAGTCCAGCAATACCAGTTGCTCAAAAAAATAATAGGTACAGCTAAATAAAATTGTTAAATTGGTTACACAATAGGAACTAGTAGACCGGTAAGGTCATACACAATGGACAATAACTTTAATTATAAGAAAACATGTATCAAGAAAAACCTGTTTACCCACTTCTTACATTTTCAACAAATACTGTCAATGGTAAAAATTTTCATAACACTTTTCTCAGCAATTACAAATCAGAACCTTTTGAAATTTTGTATGCAACCTTTAACAGTATGGGGTTCCATATTGCGCTTATGACATGTCAGACATCTACTTTCTGTTTACCGGCTTGGAATATTTTCAACACATAATACTATTGATGGCGAAAATTTTCAAAACACTTTTCTCAGCAGCTTCGAATCACATCCACTTGAAATATTGTATGTGACTTAAGTATGGGGTTCCATATTGCAGGACATCTACTTCCTATTTAACAACTTATAAATTTGTGTTTCCAACAACAGCAGTGCAGGCGACAAGTCTTCCATGGAAGACTCAAAATTTTTAGTTAAAAATTAGATCCCTTTTACATAGAGATTTTATAAAAGCCTGTCTTTGTTTTCCATGATCAAGGTGAGCAATACAGGCTCTTTAAAGCGACTTGTTTATTTTTATTTCAGATATAATGCTGTGATACATGCCTGTTGCCTTCAGGAAGATCTAGAAACATTTCTCTCTGGCAGTGAAACAGAGGTATTGTACCGAAATTCAAAATACACCAATATACTTTGAAAGTACTATTGTTTGTGGGGTTCCAATTTTGATGGATTTTGTGGTTCACTTAAACCACCAAATTAAGTTCCCAACAATATGCATTTTTCCTAAAGTTTTAATGCATAGAATTTGAAATTATGAATATAAGTACCCATGAAGTAGGGATATTTATGAAAACCATGAAAATTGATGTCGGGAATAAAAGTACCTGTTCTCTGTAAATATTACGAGGAGGAAGTAAATTATGTTTGGTATAATACTTGTACAGGAAATACCTCCATGTTTCACATTCATCCTTTTGGCAATTTTGATAGAATGAAATATGTTTTGTAGTTATTTAATGATAGCACGCAATTTTTGTCAACCAATGTTTTTTTTAACTGCATGAATGTTTAAATTGGACCTACAGCAGAAATTTGATGGCTCCATCTGCCATAAAACACCATGGATGTCTTGAACCCATTTTCTGGTCCCTTTTGACAGTTAAACCTTGATAGCTCGAAGATCCTGTTTTCATCGGTCCCTTAGGTGTTCCAACCATGGAAATTCAACTGTACTTGAAAATTGGTTTTGCATTGCAGCCTCAATTAACTCCCCATTTCTTGAAGCATCTTAATTAGGGCTATACAAAGCATACTGTCAAATAAGTTTCTGTAGTTTTTCCTATGTTTCTTTTAGATATTTATATATTTTTGAGAATGTTTGGAATATTTATATTGAAAAGTGTACAATCTTTTCGTTAATCTATCAAATTACAATAATTTTATCCATCAAAACATATTGCAGAAGTCTTTTTAATGTCTGAAATATTGAAAAAAATATTTTATTATATAAATAGTGGTGATTTATCGAGTTTTCTAAGTTAAATAAATGTCATATTGTCACCGGTGAAAATAAAGGATTTCTGGTCACTGGATGACGTCTTAATGAAGCGACGTCACAATCTCTTCAACGCCGTCGTCAAGTAAACAATTGGCATATTGAAATGAAAAAAATAATCTGCATCTAAAATCTCGGTTTTTGAGTAGAAAATCTATATAATAAAAAGCATAACTAATCGACCATCACTCGTGTCGTTCAACGCAGTGGATTAAACTCATTGCCGCAACTAGTTTCATCCTTCTGCGTTGTTCGGTACTCGTGACATTTTTATTGATATTCACGGCGGTCAATTAGTAATGCTATAATTATTAGTCAAATATTGTTAAATTTGGTCTTGACCAACAAAAAATGTCATTGTGTCACCTACATTCACGCAGTGGCGACATATAGGGATCACTATTCGTCGTCTTGCGTCATCGTCCGCGTCGGCGTCACAAAAATTTCTGTCACAATTTTCTCAAGAACTATGCATCCGAGCTTTCTCCAATTTGGCATGGAGTATCAGTATGGGAACCTATACCGTGTAATAGAGTTTGGGATCTCTCGCATGACCACTTCCTGTTTGAGGGAACTTAGAACATTTTTTGCATCTTGAAAATTTCTGTCACATTTTTCTCAGATCCCAGCAATCTACAATTCATTATGGAGTATCAGTATCGGGACCTATATCATATAATAAAGTTTGGGATCTCTTGCATGGCCACTTCCTGTTTGACTGAAAATAGAATATTTTTGTTGATTGGAGTCACAAAAAATTTCTGTCACATTTTACTCGGGAACCACAATTCCCAGTCTTCTGTAATTTAGCATGGAGTGTCAGTATGGGGACCTATACAGTGTAATACAGTTTTGAATCTCTGGAATGCCCACTTCCTGTTTGACTGAACTTAGAATATTTTTTGAGTCTTGAAAATTTCTGTCACATTTTTCTCAGACACCACATATCCCTGCCTTCTGCAATTTGGCATGGAGTGTCAGTATGGGGACCTATAATGTGTAAGAGAGTCTGGAATCTCTTGCATGCCCACTTCCTGTTTGACGTAACTTACTTTTAGTGTTATTACGCAGGCGACACATGTCTTCCGTGGAAGACTTACTACTAAGTTTCTTAGTAAATTTTTTAAACTGTTAAATCATATCTTTCTCTAATGGATAGGTGAACATGTTTGGTTTCAAGTGCTGCTAATGAGGATTAATTTCTGAAATGGCCATACAGCTGATTAAAGTTTATCACAGTTGGAGTTAACATATGTGTTATGGTCTCATGTACATTTACTCCATATCCTTTTGTTAAATATGGAATGAAGTCATATTTTCCTATAACTGGCAGGTGAAAAGAGGAATTAATTAAATTGATACGTGTGTAATCTACTGTAAATTTTGCTGAAATTTTAATTCTGTTGCGCTGTAATACATATGTGATTTTGAAATTAATTTAAGTGAAGGGTCTTTGATCTGCTACAAATTTTGCTTAAAATTTTATCATTCTTTCTATATTAGTTAGGTAAATGTGGAGTTGATTTAATCAATTGGCTTTGATTTACTGTAAGTTTTTGCTTAAAGTTTAATCATCTCTTTCTGTATAGATAGGTGAAACAGGGAATTAATTTGAGTGGTTGGTCTTTGATCATCTTTAAACTTTGCTTGCAGTTTAATTCTTTTCTCTGTTATAGATAGGTGTACAGGGAATGAATTTAAGTGGCAGATCCTTTCTCTGCTATAAATATTGCCTACAGTTTTATAATTTCCATCTGTAACAGACAGGTGAATGTAGAAATAATTTAAGTGGTGGGTCCATGTGAATTTTGCTTACAATCAACTCATTTCTGCTGTGAATTTTCCTTACTTTTAAGTCATTCCTTTATGTAACAGATAAGTGAATGTAGAATTAATTTTATTGTTTTTAGAAAAGATTGGTGAATGTTGAATTAATGTTATTCTTTTATAAATAGATAAGTTAACATGGAATTTATTGAATTTTCTCTTTAATAGATAGGTTAACATGGAATTAATTTACTGTTTGTGTAATAGATAGATAAACACAGAATCAATTTTACACTTTCTGTAGTAGATTGGTGAATAGAAAATTAATTTCTGTTATAGATAGGTGAACGTGGAATCAATTTAAGTGGTGGACAGAAACAGAGAATTAGTTTAGCGAGAGCATTGTATGCTGACAAAGATATTTATTTACTAGACGACCCATTGTCTGCAGTAGATATACATGTTGGCAGACATATCTTCACGGAATATCTCACCAAAGCCCTGAAAGGAAAAACAGTCTTATTTGTTACTCATCAACTACAGGTAAATAACATACATGTAGACAGACATATCTTCACGGAATATCTCACTAAGGCCCTGAAAGGAAAAACAATCTTATTTGTTACTCATCAACTACAGGTAAATAGCATACATGTAGACAAACATATCTTCATGGAATATCTCACCAAGGCCCTGAAAGGAAAAACGGTCTTATTTATTACCCATCAACTACAGGTAAATACAGTTATTTCAATTCTATTTATTACCAACAAACCACAGTTTAATATCATATAGTTATTTCATGCTTTTAAGGAAAATATCAAAAGTATTGAACACAAGTAATAGAAGTGAGTTTAGAACTTCTGCATGAGTCAAAAGTCTGAAATCATATAATTGAACAAAAGGATGGCTAAATTATTTTTTATTACCTGCATCACCAACGGTGACGGCAGGTTTAGGAGCTGCTCGACTCCGTCCGTCCGTCACGCATTGGGGGTACCAAGTTTGTGTAATCTGAAACTCTGACACCTTATACCTGATGCTTTTGAAACTTTGCACAGTTGTTCTGAACACATTGAAGATGTGCACCTTCCCTTTTGGTGAGATTTGGATAAAAATTGTCGAATTTATCCATTGTTGAACTTAGTCATTTTTTCATCAAATTTTAACATTACGGTACTGAGTTTGTGTAATCTGAAACTCTAACACCTTATACCTGATGCTTTTGAAACTTTGCACAGTTGTTTTGGACACATTGAAGATATGCACCTCCCCTTTTAGTGAGATTTGGATAAAAATTGTGGAATTAATCCATTTTTGAACTCAGTCATTTTTTCATCAAATTTCAACATTATGTTTTGGGGGTACCAAGTTTGTGTAATTTGAAACTCACACACCTTATACCTGATGCTTTTGAAACTTTGCACAGTTGTTCTAAACACAATGAAGATGTGCACCTCCCCTTGTGGGCAGATTTGAATGAAAAATGTTGAATGTATTCATTGTTAAATTTGGTCATTTTTCAGCATATTTTAACATTACAGTGCCTGGTTTGTGTAATCTGAAACATTCACAGCTCTGTCAAAATAATTCTGAAAGTTTATTAATGATGTGAACCCCCCCTTTCGGCCAGTTTTGATTTTAAAAATGTCAAATTTATCTATTATTGAACTTGTACTTTGTATTGTAATGTATATCATCATGGTACTCAATTTTTGTCCAGAGACATTGCAGTGTTTTGAACGCACTGATCATGGGCAGCTATTCTTGAATTTTTGCATTGCTTTCACATATTTTCTCATAAAGATTCAAAGTATGTGTTAATTTGAAACTCAGGCTTGGTTTTCCCCTTTGCTGAAGTGATATGGACTATTTTCATTTTATGCTTTGGTCAACTTTGTACATTTAGTTTTGTTTTTTTTTCTTCTTTTTTTGTCTATAACAGTAATAGGGTTGAACAATATAATCTCAATTATAACTTGCATTTGAAGAATGTTTTGGTAATAAGGTAAATGAATACTTGTTTGAATTGGTAAACCTATATGTGACATTCTTTTAGGTTTGGTTAAAAAAACAAATTCTCAGTTGAACATGAGTGACGGTGAGGCAGGTCCAGACATGTGATTGGTCCAGACATGTGATTGGTCTTGTTCATGAATAAATGTAATTATTCTGCGTCTCATTGACTCTTTATTAAGTTTAAGCAACGTGTCGAAGCTCCAAAATAAGATCTCTCAAATTTCTTTCAAGTATTATAATTGTCTATTCTTTTACTAAAAAAATTTTATATAATCAGGTTTTAAACTGTGCATCCATCTCACGCGTCTGATGAAATTTTGAATTTACCATTAAAAAATTGTAAAAATGATTTTAAATAGTTTATTGGTAATAAATAAAATGAAATTAACAGTATTCATGCTGCGAGCTTACAAAACATGTCACTTTTTGAAAAACTCTTTATTTTATTAAAGGGAGATAATTTCGAAGAAATAGTAAGGGAAAAATCATATTTTCATGATTCTGTCAAAAATATGATCGGTGACCCTTATTTTTTATTTGACATTTCCAAAGAGATTCCTTGAGCATACTTTATACTACATTTTCACCAAAGTCTGTCATTTTATTCATTTAAACATTTCTAAAATTGTATTTTCTCCCTATATAGACTAAAATCTTGCTATTTTCGGAAACTTCTCCCGGAAAACAAGATTGGTTACCTATTGATTTTTTACTAAAATTTTGAAGTTAATTAAATAAACTTTCAGTGACAGAAAAATACGAAAAATTTATCGTTTTGTATTTAGTGCGCCAAACTACCTTAAATTTTATATATGAAAGGAAAGACATATTTTCCTGTATTGTTGGAAAGTATGCCAACTTTTATCACAGTACTTTCCTCCAAGTGTTCTTTATTAAACCATCTCCATAGTCACTTATATATCTGTCTGTCTGTTCTTTTGACCATTGATTTCTTAACAAAATACCATGAAATCAGCATCAACATTGTAAGTCTCACATGCAAATCCTGTGCCATTTATCTTGTAAAACGTAGCTATAGAAAAGAATTTTTAGCCGAGTTGCAACAAAGTTGAACTCAGCTATTGGTTTGATGTGGCAGGCCGGCGGGCGTGCATGTGTGCTTTCGTGCGGGCATCAAACATTGGTTTCCGGATGATAACTCAAAAAGTTTACATCCAATTGAAATGAAACTTCGATATATTGTTGGGTACCAGGAGGGGAGGAACCCTGTAGATTTTGGAGAAAGTAGGTCAAAGGTCAAGGTCACACTAACTGAAAATAGACTGAAAATTTGAGAAAATTTGGTTTCCGGATAATAACTCAAAAAGTTTACATCAAATTGAAATGAAACTTGGTTATATTGTTTGGTACAAGGAATGGAGGAACCTTAATGATTTTGGAGAAAGTAGGTCAAAGGTCAAGGTCATGGTAACCGAAAATAGACTGAAAATTTGAGAAAAATTTGGTTTCCGGGGATGATAACTCAAAAAGTTTACATCTAATTGAAATGAAACTTAGATATGCTGTTGGATACTAGAAGGGGAGGAACCCTATTGATTTTGGAGAAAGTAGGTCAAAGGTCAAGGTCATGGTAACCGAAAATAGACTGAAAACTTGAGAAAAATTTGGTTTCCGGATGATAACTCAAAAAGTTTACATCCAATTGAAATGAAACTTGGATATATTGTTTGGTACAAGGAATGGAGGAACCCTAATGATTTTGGAGAAAGTAGGTCAAAGGTCAAGGTCATGGTAACCCAAAATAGACTGAAAATTTGAGAAAAATTTGGTTTCCGGATGATAACTCAAAAAGTTTACATCCAATTGAAATGAAACTTAGATATGCTGTTGGATACTAGAAGGGGAGGAATCCTATTGATTTTGGAGAAAGTAGGTCAAAGGTCAAGGTCATGGTAACCGAAAATAGACTGAAAACTTAAGAAAAATTTGGTTTCCGGATGATAACTCAAAAAGTTTACATCTAACTGAAATGAAACTTGGATATGTTGTTGGATACTAGGAGGGGAGGAACCCTATTGATTTTGGAGAAAGTAGATCATTTCAAGGTCACACTGACGGAAAATATACTGAAAATATCAGAGAAATTTGGTTTCCAGATGATAACTCAAAAAGTTTACATCCAACAGGGCTCAATTTTGCTCCTGTTTTAGGAGCCATGGCTCCCAAAACTGTCCTACTAGCTCTTAACTATGCACAATAAGGGGCCAGATTGGCTCCTGAAAACTTGGCTATAAAATTTTTATACAGGTCTACCATTCCTAACATAATTGTAAACAGAGATTTACCTCTTTTAATGAGAGTGGCAATCAAATCAGAACTTTAATTTAATCATGATATGTGCATTCTGGATTTTCCTACTGACTGCTTTACTTAGGATCAAGATTGCTATGACATCTTGCATTATACTTCATAGTTGACATTCTATATTAACTGTTGTTGTGATTATTTGATAATTGTTAGGTAGCTTCAGAATGTCTTTCCAATAGAGTGCATGATTTACATGATGTTGTTCTACTTCAAATTTTGATTTAGGTTTCCATTCAAGTTCTACAGTGACATTATCTAATCCTGAAATGTTTCAAAACAGAGATTTTTTGTCAAAATATAACCAAATTTTACGATACCCCACTTAGTTCTCTTACTTCTCCATAACAAATTGTATTTTGATCTACATGTAATAGATAAATAGGCAATTAACTCATATATGGATCTCATCGATTTTAACAACTGGCTCCTGAATTTTTTATTGGCGCCCAAGTTTTATAAGTTAGGAGCCAACTGGCTCCTTGATAAAAACCTTACTTTTTGGCCTGTCCAATTGAAATAAAACATAAATATAATGTTGGGTACCAGGAAGGGAGGAACCCTAATGATTTTGGAGAAAGTAGGTCAAAGGTCAAGGTCACAGTTACCAAAAATAGACTGAAAATTTCAGAAAAATTTAGTTTCTGGTTGAAAAAAGTCTACATCCAATTGAAATGAAACTTGTATATATTGTTGGATACCAGGAGGGGAGGAATCCTATTGATTTTGGAGAAAGTAGGTCAAAGGTCAAGGTCAGCAAAGGTCACAGTCACTGAAAACAGATTTATATATTGAAATGTCAAGACATGAAACTAGAAAATAGACCTTCTTGAATTCTCAGAATTTTGGATATTAGGTGGGAAAGAAAAATAAATAGATAATTTTAGAAATATAATATATGAGGTTGCAACTCAGCTTGTGCACCCTGGTGCCATTTAGATTTTTATAATTATTTCCCTCCAAGTTAGTTTGGAAAAAAAAGTTGTTTTATTTATTGTAGTATTTGAGTCAGTGTGATGGAATAATTGTCTTGAATAATGGCAGAATCACAGAGCGAGGGAAACATGATGAATTGATGACTAAAGACGGAGAGTATGCCAATTTGATAATGACATACTATACACAGGATAATGAGGAGGGAGCTGAAGAAGAAAGCAGAGGTAAATCTGCAGAAGTGAAAACAAAACATGTACATCTGCTGAGGTATATGATAAAACATACCAAGTTCTAATAGTATGTTTTCTATCTGATGGTGACAGGCTAAGGAAGTATGTACTTTAGTTTTCCAAAGAATTAGACATGTTTTGGTTTTATCCATTCAAATAGAGTTCAGCATTTTTGCACATAGATCATGGTTTTTTGGTGACCGTCATATGTATATGTCACTTAAAAATACATAAAATAGTCAATCATTATAACAAAACCTAGCTAGGCCACAATATTCTGAAATAGAACTCTCGAGAAAATTTAGATTTTTTATGCCCCGCCATGAAGTTGAAGGGGCATATAGATTTACCCTTGTCCATCCGTCTGTACGTCCGCATGTCCCGATGTTAAGTTTTGTGTTTAGGTCCACATTTTGGTTACCTCTTGTAATATTTTAATTATATTATATCAGTACATGCACCTTGATTAGTACTACCAGATTCACCAACAATTAGGGATCCATGATCTACATTTCATGCTTGAGTGACTTTTTTAAATTTTGCATTTAAGTCCATTTCTCAACAACTTCACATCAGACCACAATGCACACCTGTCATGTAAACCCCATTATGGGGGAAACCCCCATGGAGGCTTTGAAAATGAAAACTAAAATTTGCAAATTTAAGGCAATATGATAAAATCAAGAAGTAATGAATAGCTTGAATATGACTATAAAACACATTAGAGCATTAACAGATACAAAATATACCATCAGAACCATAATAACCCTGTTTTTAGGATTTAACATTTTGGGACACCTGATAAAACCCCCATTAGCTAAGCAGATTACGCTAAAAATCTTTCAGTAGGTGATGCAAGCATGAAATTTGGTATGAAACATCATTAGACACCATGTTATCAAAAAAGCACGTTAGCCACCATGAAACTGATAATGGCGGCCATTTTTTTTCAAAATGGCAGTCATACGGTATCTTGGCTAATAAAAAACTAATAGAGCTAATACGAATCAGTCATACACATGTAGAAAGGGTAACAAAAGTAACCCTATTTGGCAGATGATACCAAAAAACAAGGAATGAAAAAATAAAATTAAACCTGGGTGGTTAACGTGGATACACCCCCCCCCCCCCCCCCCCCCCNTTTTTTTTTTTTTTTTTTTGCAATAGTATTTCTGTTTGTCAACCCCAACATTTGCATCTGCCATGACACTCAGTTTTGCATCCACACTTTGTCAGTTGTTGGCAACTCTCAGCAATTGGAGGCAAGTTTGCCCATATTGTTGTCCAAATGTCACCACTTTTCTTCCAGCCCCAATCACAAGGACTTTCATTCTCCATATTGCAGATTGTAGCCAGACTCCAGATACATCCTGCTTGATAAGAGGCACACTTGGTATGCTCAATCAGTGCGCCGCGAGTTGGAGGAATGGACTTATAGGGTTTCTGTTTTTTAGCAAATAAATCAAGTCTTGCATCATCAATACTAGCAGTTGGACTAGATCTATCATACATCATGATGACGAACATTTCTAATACATTCTGGTAATGTTCGCATATCCCCGGTTGATATTTGCTTAGCTTTCTAAATACATCTGTTATATCGGGAAAAACATTCCATGTCTGCCATGCAGTATTCTTTCCCTTACCTCGTAAAGCAGAGACAATATCACACCCTGTGAATGCATGAAAGAACAACAAACCTTTCGATTTAACATCGCCGATCTCTTCATGGATAGAATTGACTGGAATCCATCTTAAACTATTTCCTTGACCAAACTCTATCTACATTGTTTGTAATCCTTTGTTGATGAAATCAGGCAGTACATTCATGCTGATAACCAATACATCTGTATCATTTGCTTTTATCACGATGGATTTTCTTCCTTCTGCTGCAGCATGTCTGGCATGTACAAATATTCATGTGTCAGCCTCCTCATGATTACATTTTGAGAGACCTTCAAGATTTACTTTCCTGTTGGAAACAACACTGTCCTCTGTTGTAACATAAACAACATTTATTTTGCAATGTTCAATTACTTTGGTAGCTAGAAAGTTGAACAGTTCTGTCTTATTTGTATTGTCTCTCATGAAATTTGTCCAGTTTTTTGGAATGCTGCCCCTTTCTGACACCCTTCGTCTTTCTCCGAATCCTCGTTTTTTCCTAGTCTCGGCTTTCAAACTACTTGATTTGTAAACATCAAACACAAGATTGAGTCTAGAATATTTTGAGCAGTACGACTGGACTTTTTGAATAAACTCCAGAGTAGCATACTCTTCAAAGGTTTTAGAAATCTTTGGATGGATTGAATTAACAAAAGCTGACCCATCGATAATTATAACTTCAGCATCAGGTTTTTACTCTGGAAGTGGGACCATATCTTGGAGAATGTGTGTCAGATCAGATTTTTGACTTGGATACAGTTTGCCATTTTCACTCAAAGACGGAGGAGAGGATAGATTTTCGTGCTTGAAAAAATCGCTCAATTCGCATTCACGTAACTGGCATGAAATAAACAATTTAGAAAACAATTTGGATTCTTCTGTAGTATTCCTTTGCTTAATATCTTTTGAGGATACTTCTGGCTGTTGACGAAAGAAATCAATATTATTTCTCTTAATGGGATGATAAAATGTGCAGTCTTGTTCGTCTTCAAGGCCTTTTAGAAACTCTTCAAATCTTGCTTTGCCTCTCTTGTAATGTTCCGCAACTAAGGTTGCAGCACTAGCATTAGTGACACTTTTTGTGTCTATGGTAAGAAGTTCACCAGTCTCCTCCATAAATGGATTTCCCATCTCATTCATAACAGAGTGAAGCTTCTTTACTCTTTCTATGAACGTTTTTTGAGCATGTTCATTCTGTTCGTGATGCTGAACCTCTTCGTTGGCATCTTTCACCCCACACAATGTTTCATATTAGCTTACCAAGAAACTGACCTCTGGATCTGCTACCATCCATCTCCTCAGTGCAGAGGGATCCTCTGTTATTCCTATTGCGCCTCCATCACCTTTGATTGCAGCATTTGATTGCTCATGCGCCTGATCTATTGCTAAAGCGGAAAAAGCACGACTTGATTTGTGAACCACAAATTTTCCGCTTCTGAATTCAGCAGCCATATGAGGATGCATTTCCTCTAGACAAATCATATCTTTCAAGTGGATTGGAAGCCATCTTGCGTAATTAACATTGTTGTTGGTGAAGAAATATGGTAGCAACTCTTGTAGAGACTGTCGATAAAGCGAAAAGTTTGCTTCACGAAAAGAACGTATCAGCGAAAATGTGGCTAACTCCATTCGTAAAATCAAATTCCAAAACTGGAACTGTGGACTCTCCGCCTCTCGTTTCTTCACCCATTCTTCTTTGGAAAGTCTGTTCTCATGTTCCTCTGTTGCTGAGTTTACATAGGCCTCATTTAAAAGTTTATATAAACAACAAGATGTAACCTGGTGTATTTGACGTATATAGAGTAACACTGGAAGCAGACAAAAAAGATTCAGCTGTACCAGGCGTTGTTACACCAGACTCTGCAAGAGCACCAGTCCAACCACTTTCCTGCAAAAGTGAGCCGATTGATTTAAATGCGGCCATCTCAATATGAAGTCCATCTGAACATGATGATGAACTTGTCTTCCCTGTAACGTTCTGGCCAGTGCCATTGAATTTGTTTGGCTGTGGCATAAATAGGCTGATCAGCAGCAATCACGGGTATCTGTCCAGGGTTCAAAACTGACACAATATCACTAATTTTATCCATCACATGTCTGATTGTGGCAACAGAGTGTGCCTGGTCCCGGAGTAACTGTAACAAAGATGTTATGCTAACTTCAAACGGTGGACTTCTACTTTCTGATGCATGATGTGATGACCATGTTACATTGACCTCATGATTGTCTACTGATTCAATGAGACTGACTTTTTGTAACCATTCATATTCTGGCTGAAGCTCTAAAGTTGGAACTGAAACAGGGGTATAAATTTTCGAAGGTTTGGGCTGTTTGTCAGTAAAAAAAGCTGGGCGTATGTTGGTAAATGAATCTGGTAGTTCGGGAACTTTCTTAGCTTTCGTATTTACTGGTAATTTCTCTCTTACAACACCTTTGTTATCCGATGTTTGATGCTGAAAGATTGAAATACTAGTTCCATGAAATGATGTTGAAGCAGATGTTGCAGATGTATTGTGGTCAATGTTATCCATAGCGGCAGTGGTGAAAATATCCTTTCTAAGAATGGAAGGACAAACAACACCTTCCATTTTGAACTGGGAGACAGCTGCATCGCCTAACTGAGCAGATATTTCAAGCACTCTATCATAGGAAATGCTAATACCGTGATCATGAAGCATTTCAACAAGAGCCTTTTTTCTTGTTTTTGAATAAGTTGACATACCAACAAATACAGGAAATGGAGTTTCACGGTCTTTAGAATGCCTGACAGTTTTAGCACCCTTTCTGTATTTTGTGTAGCAGTTGTATTGAAGAAGCTGTGCCATTGCTTAGTCTGTTTTTGAAACACCAAATCTTAGCGGAGATTTTATATCAGCGCCATGCTCAATCATACAGACAAACTGTACAAGTAGAGATGGCATTGAATTTTCAATACAGTTGTCATTGAAGGATCCTGTAAAGGGCATTTTATGTTCAACCATATGTTTTCGAAGTATCTTTGCTGCTTTTGCTACAATCAATGCGTCCGAATAATCCATCACTTGTGATAATGCTTCACCGACGTCTTCCTTAAAGGCCAACAAAATATCCCTACCTTTCTTATGAGCTTCTAGTCCAGGGATCTCTTCCAACAACTTGTCTTTAAGTCTCGTGGAATTAACACTTGGAGCTTCTATTCCAAGTTGTACCATGCGTTGACTATAAAGACTCACAAGATCAGCTAAACAAAACACCATCGTACCATCAGCACCTATTCTCAATTCGACAATATAAACAAGAAGTTCTGAAAAAACGATTGGATGTGCCTCCTGCTCTCTTGCTGATAACTTTTCCTGACTACTCTGACTTGCAAAATGAGCCCTTTCCCTGTTGTAAAGGGCTGTGAGACAGGAACGGTGATATTGGAGTTCCTGTGCAACTATGTCACCACTTAATCTTGCCATCAATCTAACATCATTGAAATTTTTAGCACACTCGTTTAGCCGCTTATCTAAATCCATCATTATAGCATGACGCAGTTCCGATTTTGGGGCCTCTTTTTCACACAAAAAACATACCTTTTCTTCTAGGGACCTCCGCCTACTTTTTGTTGGTATGTTATGGGCATCATCACTTATATTGGTAGCAGATCGTTTGCGTGCCCTTTCCAGTTTACTATTGCAAAATGAAAGTTGACATTTTTGGTGATATTTAGCATTATTTTTCCTAAGTGTTTCTTCAATACCAGCACCATCATTCAATCTATTAGGATCCAATTTGATTGGCATGTGATGAATTTCATGAAAAAGAGGGATATTTCTTGCAATCATAACATACCCGTCATTTTCTCTGTTTGTTTCATATCGGGTAGGAGGAGACTTGAGATCTTCCTCTTTATAAATTTGGCAGAGACAGCACATAGTCCAGTCTGTCTCTTATTTTGATGACAATGGTCTTGCATCTGCCATTTTGTGAACTACAGTTTTAGATGTATCAATGTATATAGATATACCGACTCTTTGTAATCTAGTTAAATGACAATATTTAAGGCCGAGGGTTTATCCTTTTACTACCTTTAAATATCGAAAGTACATTGAAATATGGGATACAACTAGGTTCATGGTAAAAACACCCCTACTCCTAGCTCGATCGTTCATCCAACATTATTTAAGTCCCGTGCGATCTGTACACCATCCGGGTAACAAAATGGCCCGTTACCCTTGGCTCGGCTCTCCCTTGATGGCACATCCTGTCTATTCAGCTACCTCACTTTTCTACTTGAATACCATAGTTGAAATGGTAATAGATAGAAGGGGCTCATAAGGTAGCATTTGGGACACTTTACATTGCAACAGTAGTAAAGCTAATATTGGACCCCATGCTGAGTTTCACAGCAATGACGTCACCAGAGTGCCCTGGTTGTGCTTCGACTGCCACTCTTATAAATAAATTTCTCTTGAAGATTTAATTAATACACAATAGTCGTTTAGTAACGAATAAGCAGTGATTTAATTAAAGTATAACAAAATTGCAAAATATATTTGGAAACTGTTTACTTACATTATAATTTTGAGCACAGTTTTACAAAGAAACCGCCATTTTGAAAAAAAAAAAAAGATGGCCAAAAATATACAAAGTAAATATTCACAAATATTGTTCTTCATTTTTGAAAGACAAAATGAGCATAATTCCAAATATATATAACACAAGTCAGTTTTAACATGCAATCTCGGACGGAAAATGCATTATTTCAATGTATGTCACCGCCATCTTGAAAAATGGCCGCCATATTTATTTTTTTCAAGTGGCTAACATGCTTTATTTATTCAACGATATCTCGACAATCTATTTTAAAAGTTTCATGCTTGCATCATCAACTGAAAGATTTTTCCATATATGGACATAATCTGCTGGACTACATGGAGATTTCCAAAAGATGACAGGTATGCCACAATGATGTTTCATCAAATTATTTGCCTTGATGAGTACTACCCAAATCACTAAGAATTATATGGCTTTGACCTATATTTTATGCTTGAGTGACTTTTGTTAAATTTTGCCTTTATGTCCATTTCTTAACAACTAAACATGTTATCACAATGGTGTTGCATCAAATGAATACCTTGATAAGTGCTATCCAAATCAAGGACAATTAAGTGTCTTAGACCTACATTTTATGCTTGAGTGACTTTTGGTAAATTTTGTGTTTTAAGTACATTTCTCAACAACTGCATAACATATCATTATACCCCCGCAAACAAAGTTTGGGGTATAAAGGAATCACCCAGTCCGTCCTTCTGTCTCTCCATGTACCTTGTGAGCGCATGTGTTCCTAAACGGCTGCTTGGATTTTGATGAAATTTTACACAGTTGTAGTACACCATCTGAAGATGTGCATGAAGTTGTATGGTTGCTGTCGACATTTTGAAGGGGAGATAATTCGTCTTTTAATATTTTCTGGAAAAAGGGGGAGGGGAACCTTGTCAGTGCATGTTCTTCTAAATGGCTGCTTGAATTTCGATGAAATGTTAAAGAGATGTAGTACACAACCTGAAGATGTGCATGAAGTTATATGGTTGCTGCCCGAAATTTTAAAGGGGAGATAATTCGTCTTTGAATATTTGATGGAAAAAAGGGGGACAAACCTTGTCAGCACATGTTCTCCTAAACTGCTGCTTGGATTTTGATGAAATTGTACACAGTAGTAATACACCATCTGAAGATGTGCATGAAGTAGTATGGTTGCTGCACAACATTTTGAAAGGGAAATAATTCGTCTTTTAATATTTTCTGGAAAAAAGATGGACGAACCTTGTCAGCAGATGTTCTCCTAAACGGCTGTTTGAATTTTGATGAAATCTTAAAGAATTGTAGTACATCACCTGAAGATAAGCATGAAGTTGTATGGTTACTGCTCGAAGTTATAAAGGGGAGATAATATGTCTTTGAATATTTAATTGAAAAAGGGGGAACAAATCTTTTCAGTGCATGTTTTCCTAAACGGCAGCATGGATTTTGATGAAATTTTACACAGTTGTAATACACCATCTGAAGATGTACATAAAGTAGTATGGCTGCTGCCCGACAATTTGAAGGGGAGATAATTAGTCTGTGAGTATTTTGTGGAAAAAGGGGGAGGTATACCAGTTTGTCCGTACTTTTATTGTGTCCACATATGTACTGTTTCCACAACTGTATTGTATCCAAACACACTTAAATGTACACTTGCCCTATTGATTCAGGGTTCAATTAGCGAGGGGTATAACTGGCAGCTCTAGTTATGTTGTTTCATGAAATGACTCATCTTAAGAACTACCAAATTCTTGAACAATTCTTTGACTTTGACGTACATTTTAAGCTTGAATGACTTTGTTAAATTTTTGCATTGGTCCCATTTATTAACAACTAGGAGTTTAATCAAATAAATCACCATAGTGAGTGCTACATTATTCATGGATAATTTTATAACCTGAGCAATATTTTATGATTCAGTGACTTCAGTTGGGTAATATTTGCTATGTCCATTACTAAACAAATATTTATTGATTAATCATCTGTTACAGTACCTCTTGATGATTTCATTACAGTTCAGTGACTGGAAACTGATTTTTATTCCTGATCAACTGAGGAGGCTCACTCTTGATGGCTTTTATATCAAGGATTTCTTGAAACCTATTTTAATTGATTAAACATTTTAGACTACTGTGAATGCACTATTATTCATGGGGAGCCAATTTTCGTTGATTTCGTGGTTGACTCTAACCACAAAATTAAAAACCCAATGAAATACAAAATTCCCATAACCTTTCAATGGCGAAAGTCTGAAACCACAAATTTAGGTACCCAGGAATGTATGAATTTTAGCAAAACCACGAAAATTGGAACCCACGAAAATAAATGCATCCACAGTAACTGAAATGGTATAAAGAAATAAAAGATCCTGTGTCATTTTAACGGAGAAACAAGTCATTAAAAATTTGGATCTGTATGGAGTTTCCCTTAATTTAACATTAAGCCTATTGTTTTGTCTTAAAGCTAAGAAGTTATATCAAGAATTTAATGAAAACTTGACAGGTGTCTTAATCTGACCTATAGAAGACATTCATTAAATAGAAAGTGGGGGTCAGTGTGAAAATTCTTCAGGCCATTAAACTAAAGAAAACCAGAGAGGTTCCGAAGTCTGACACAAATTCAAAAACATTATGAGTGAGCCACCTTAAGTTATTTATTACAATAAATTTGACGGCGGGCATCAGTATTTTATAGATTTAGCTCACTTGACACGAAGGGTCATGTGAGCTATTGCCATCACTTGGCGTCCGTTCGTCCGTCATAATTTTTTTCAAAAATCTTCTTCTCCGAAACCACTGAACCAATTTTAACCAAACTTGGCCTGAATCATCAAAAGGGTATCCTCATTCAAAACGATATCCGATGAGTCCGAGGACCAAACAACATGGCTGCCATTCCTAAAAATAGCATGTAGGGGTAAATTGCTGTTTTTGGCAAATAACTCGAAAACTGTTACAGATATCAAAAATCTGACTGAAGTAAAAGTGATCTACCCGCCCTGCCATTTTGAAGAAAATCTTCATACCAGTTTTGGAGTTATTGCCCTTTTTCCGAAAATTTTTCAAAATTTTAATATTTTTATCAAAGAAACTATAGCAGATAGAGGTCAACTTTTATTGCAAAAATGTTCAGCATATCAAGATCTACCCACCCTGAAATTTTGGAGAAAATCCAAAAACCCTTGTAGGAGTTATTGCCCTTTTTTCACAGAATTTTTTAAATTTTCATCTTTTTCATCTTTTATTTCCAAAACTATAGAAGATGAAGGTTAAGTGTAAATTGATAAAATGTTTGCCATGCTGTGGTGACTTCAAACTGGTGTTGGAAATTGGTTGTTGACCACCATTTTCAAAATGGCCGCCCAAAAAAAGGCGGGAAAATTCAACATTGTTCAATTTCAATAAAATTTGGTTTCCAACTAGATATTGATGTTGCGACTTCAAAACCTGTGTTGAAAATTGTTTGCTGAACGCCATTTTCAAAATGGCCACCAAGAAAGGCGGGAAAAATCAACGTTGTCCGATTTCAATGAAATTTGGTTTCCAAATAGATATTGATGTTGTGACTTCAAAACTGATGTTGAAAATTGTCATTGCCCGCCATTTACAAAATGTTGTTTTGACTTCAAAACTGGTGTCGAAAG
>MJUU01071892.1:66500-84909 GCA_002080025.1 Modiolus philippinarum
CAACGGATTTTGTGTAGGTCTTACCGTTTCCGAGCTACAAGGGGTCAAAGGGGCCAAAAATGCAATTTTTCTAAATATGTAAAATCTTAATTTTTCATCGGATTTCGATGGGATTTTTTTCTTTGGATTCCTCTTGATATAAGCTTTCAGCAGTATGTCAACAGATTTTGTGTAGCTTTTACCGCTTCCAAGCTACAAGGGGTCAAAGGGGCAAAAATTGCAATTTTTCTAAATATGTCATATCTTTATTTTTCATGAGATTTTGATGGTTTTTTTTTTCTTTGAATTTCTATGGATGTTAAGTTTTAGTTGATAGTACATATTTTGCATAGCTCTTACGGTTTTTTATCAGTAAGTAATCAAAAGGGTTTATTTATTACCTATTTTGTTTCTAGCTAATAACTGTGTCTAGCTTCTTTTTGTGTCCATCTAATTATTGTGTCAAGCTCTTTACTGTGTCCACATTCACTTTAAACTACTTTTGTTGAAATTTCAGTAGTCGACATGCTGCGGTCGTATCATGCTGTGCTCGGCGTAGCCCTTTATTGATGAAATGTTACACAGTTGTAGTACACCACCTGAAGATGTGCATGAAGTTATACAGTGAAACCTGTCTAAACCAAACCCTGACAAAACCGAAAACCTGTCTAAACCAAACATAATATTAAGACCCTTTCCTTCAATTTACTTACCTTTTGAACCTGTGTAAACTGAACACTTGTCTAAACTGAACAAAATCTTCAGTCCCAGAGGGGTTCGGTTTAGACAGATTTCACTGTATTGTTGTTGGGCAAAATTTTGAAGGTTGAGATCATTTATCTTTGAATATTTTCTGAAAAATATGGTGGGGGGGGGCCTTGTCAGCACATGTTGTAATAAACAGCTTCTTGGATTTTGATGAAATATTACACAATTGTAGTACACCATCCTGAGATGTGCTTAAAGTTTATTGGCTGCTACCTGAAACTTTGAAGGGGAGATAATTCATCTTTGTATTTTTCTGAAAAAAGGGGGGGAGGTATGTCATGGTACATAATTGTATTTTTTGTATTTTGTCCACATTTATACTGTGTCCACATCTGTATTGTGTCAACACACACTTCAATTTACTCCTGTCATATTGATTCAGGGTTCAAATAGCAGGGGTATAATTGGCTGTCATTCCGTGACAGCTCTAATTTGAAATTACTCCTAAGTAGAGTTTTCAGTTTTTTGAAATTGATGTATTAATCTTTGTAGTTAAAAGGTATTTATAAGTTAAAAAATACAATGTACTGATATGTCAGCATAATTCTTTATTATGGAAATACAGTCACACCTTGATGGTTTGAACACCCAAGGGACTGATGAAAACAGTTGAGCTAGAGGGATGTTTGAGCTATCTAGGTCAAATTTGTGTTAAAATCGGAACAAAGGGTCAAGAAAAAAATTTGGAGATATGCATAGTCACTGGCGGTTGGCCGATACCCGAAATTGCAGTTACGGTCAGCCCAACATGGCGGAAGAGAATTCAGTTGAAAATCTTTTCATGAATTTACTAATATAATGCAGTCTGAATTGTGATTTCAACTATTTTCAATCAATAACAGTTGTATCCACTAATGTGCAATTATCATGGATATGTCCAAAACCTATCCATTATCTGTTTAATTTGCATTTCTCAAATCATGTATGATGAGGGTAACTGGTGTTTTAAAATAAATACAGCTGCCCGTAACTGAAAAAAAGGATGCATGTAACTGAAAAACAAAGTTGACATTTAATCGCTACGTGGACACTAATGACGTGTTTAATCATACATTAAACTGGAAAAATAAGATAAAGGTGACAACAACTAGGTCCTCTGCCAACAGAGGAATATCACATAGAAAAATAGTAGTACATACTAACTACAATAATTAAATATATTTGAAAGGAAAAAATGAATAAAAATGCACCACCGACTAAAAAAGGAATACCGCTTAATAACACACAAAAAATTGTTGAAAAGCCAGTTTGAACAGCATGAATTATATGTAAAATTGCCTTTCATTTATAATGATATCACAAAAAATTCAATGTAGATACCTGAATTCAAAATGCAAAAACTCAAAACATTTTTATTATGATTTTTGTTTAATTATACCCTTATGTGTATCGTTATATAAAGTTTAATGAGTTTTATGATCAAAGCATACATCTTCACAGAAAAAAAGAACTTAAACCTGTGGTTAAACCTAACTTGGGACGGACACAATGCCCCGCCTATTAATTCACAAATACAATCCATAAGATGCTATCTGGGAAATTGAAAACTTACTTTTAAACTTGCCAGAGCCTCAAAAAGAGATCTGTCGAATTTGTCCCTTCACTATGGAAACGGAATTCATCAAGGGTCCTGATGGTTCTTACAAAATCAGTTCTGGTTATACTTGTATAACCAAGAATGTGATATATGCCATAGTATGTTTACAGTGTCATAAAATGTATGTTGGTGAGACTTCCTGCAGACTGGGTGATCGGTTTGCTGAGCATCTTCGATTTGTAACAGCTCACAGACATACCCGTCGGTAACCATTTCAGGCTTCGCCAACATTCCGTGGAGGACATGAGTGTGACCTTACTCATGTTGACAGTTCCTGACAACACCGACAAAAGAACCACAAATTACATTCACTCTGGGTTCCTAAAACCCTAAATGTATCAATATAAAAACTAGTGTTTAATGTATAATCCTTGGACTGGTATCTTCAATTTTATTTGATTCTATATTATATTTATTATTTAAATACTCTTCATATATACACATGTATAATTTTGGTCTCGTGTGCAGATCTAAAAATCATGCCCCTTACCCATTTATTATTTCACCCCACTTTTTGTCTTTGCTCTTAACAGGAAGCGTCAAATTTATTTTACCTGTATTCCACCTGTGATGCAACACTTAACGTCTAAGCCATTTTGTTCCTTTGAAGACATCTATGTCATGATTTTGGCCCATCCCCACCTCTGTCTTCTTTTCTTTTTTATCATATTTTTATGTTTTAACATGTGTATATTATTGGATGTGGTTTGTTTCCATTGATTTATTCACTTTTTACCCTTTTTGGGGCCATTTAGGGCTTGCTATATGGTGTGAGGTTCCTCACTGTGTTGAAGACCGTACGGTGACCCCTAGATGCTTTGTTTTGGGTCGTTTTAACTTGGATATGGGATGTTGTCTCCTTGACATTTACCCCATTTCTTTTCTTTTTCATATTGATTGTTTTACCTTTTATTGCAGTTCGACAATAATTTCACTTGTTTTTTATCTAACTTGGGACGGACGGACAGACCTGTACACTATATGCCCCCTACTTTTTAGGCTGGGTTTAAAAATTCCGAAATAATCCCCTAAAATCAGGCGCACATTATCAATATATTTGAAGTTTCAAAGATCTTGTTTGATTTTGAAAACTGTAGTATGAGTTGATTTCTCAAAATAAGTACCCCCATTTTTCCGCCCGCCCCACTTTCACCATTCTCTCCTTGCAACCTGACCACAAAATTGTCAAATAAAAGGGCAATAACTACTGTATGGATATTCTGATTTTTCTCAAAATTTCCAGGTGTGTAGATCTTGGTATGCTAAACATTTTTCTTTCAATTTTGAAGTTGACCTTTTTGGGTTGTTTTTTGTCACAAAAAAAAAAAAAAAATTGTTTTACAGTACGGCAAAGGACACTAAATCCAAAAACAGGTAATTAGATTTTCTCTAAAAGAAAGGTAGATCTTGTCATGCTGATCACATTTACCTCATAAAATGTTTTGATATCTGTAAATAACAAAATACCAAAGTTACCCGTTTTTTAACCGGGTTTTCCTGTTGGGAAATCCAGTTATTGAAATGCTAATGTACGGCGGTTGGGCGGGCAGTCGGGCGGGCAGCTGCCAGATCTTGTAAGCGCAACTCCTCTGTAACCGTTCAACAGAATTTCATGAAACTTTGTATGTAGCAAGGACATCATATGTAGATGTGCATATCATCGGGGATTTTTCATCGTGCAATTTTTCCAGGAGTTATGCCCCTTTGAACTTAGAAATTTAAAGGTGTTTTGACCATATGCTTGTAAGCGCAACTTCTCTGTAACCGTGCAACAGAATTTCATGAAACTTTGTATGTAGCAAGGACATCAAATGTAGATGTGCATATTGTCGGGGATTTTTCATCGTGCAATTTTTCCAGGAGTTATGTCCCTTTGAACTTAGAAATTTATAAGTGTTTTGACCATATGCTTGTAAGCGCAAGTCCTCTGTAACCGTGCAACAGAATTTCATGAAACTTTGTATGTAGCAAGGACATCATATGTAGATGTGCATATTGTCTGGGATTTTTCTTCGTGCAATTTTTACAGGAGTTATGCCCCTTTGAACTTAGAAATTTACAGGTGTTTTGACCATATGCTCGAAAGCCCAACTGCTCTGTAACCGTTCAACAGAATTTAATGAAACTTTGTATGTAGCAAGGACATCAAATGTTGATGTGCATAGTGTCGGGGATTTTTCATCGTGCAATTTTTCCAGGAGTTATGCCCTTTGAACTTAGAAATTTATAAGTGTTTTGACCATATGTTTGTAAGCGCAAGTCCTCTGTAACCGTGCAACAGAATTTCACGAAACTTTGTATGTAGCAAGGACATCATATATAGATGTGCATGTTGTCGGGGATTTTTCATCGTGCAATTTTTACAGGAGTTATGCCCCTTTGAACTTAGAAATTTACAGGTGTTTTGACCATATGCTCGTAAGCGCAACTCCTCTGTAACCGTTCAACAGAATTTCATGAAACTTTGTATGTATCAAGGAAATCATATGTAGATGTGCATATTGTTGGGGATTTTCATTTTGCAATTTATCCAGGAGTTATGCCTCTTTGAACTTTGAAATTTATAGGTGTTTTGACCATGTGTCTTTTATTTGACTTTAAAGTAAAGTATACCATTTCAGTGATTTTTAAGAGTTTATAAGTTAAATAGCTTTTCACACAAGTACCTATTTGTCCATTCATATAGTGAAGGAAAACCCGGTTTGATGTCGTATCGACATCCATTTCTTGTTTTAGTTATTTGCCAACTGAAACAGCAGTTTACCATTGTGTTCTATTTATAGTAACGACAGCCATGTCGTTTTGGCGTCGGACCAATTTTGAAACTACATACACTGGAAATGATTCAGACCAAGTTTGGGTCGAGGGAGGCTAAGTGATGGCAATAGCTCTCAAGGGTCAGTTCAGCTGGAAGGAACTCTTTCTTATTCCATAAATCTTCTAAATGTAAAAAAACTAGATTTGCAATTGCCAGCAATAGCTGATGTCGCCCCAGACAGCCAATTCGATGCTTCCATCCTGTTTGTAGCATTAAAATCTATCTAAAAAATAATTTTCGTTGAAATCGGCCAAGTTAAAATTTTGTCATTTTTGCGGCCATCTTGGAAATATCGGCCATTGTGATTTTTTTCAGTTGCATCTCTTTCGCAGTTTTAAAATCTGCCTACAAATCAATTTTTATTGAAATCAGGTTAAGTTGAAAATTTCTGATGTATCTTGGCGCTGATCTGCGAAACGGTGGCCATTTTGAATTTTTTGTCAAATGAATTCCTTTCTTTCATCATACTGAACATTTGTACAAAATATGCTCATTTTCTGTGAGACAGTTTCTGAAATATTGCATAAAATTGAAATTATTTTATCGTATTTTGGCAGCAATCTTGAAAACAGCGGCTGTTTTGAATTTTTTTCAACAGATTCTGTGGTCTTATCATTTCGAACATCTCTACCAAGTGTTATGAAGATCTGTCGAGGCGTTTTGGAGATGACAGATTTGCAGTTTTTAAACGTTAATTGGCAGCCATCTTGAAAATTACTACCATTTTGAATCTGGAAATTTCATATTTGGTTTAACTCATTACAATGAAGCTTTTGACCAAATATGAAATTATTCACATATTAAGTAAAAACAAAGAAAATTCCAATTAAAATATTTCAATCAGACATTGCTGCGTATTTTTTGGCCATTTTGAAAATAGCCGCCATTTTGAAATTTTATTTTTGGATAGATTCCATCCACTATTCATACTGAACGTTTCTATAGCCGGTTTTATGAAAGTCCTTTCAGTGGTTTAAGAGATGACTGACTCTTTGGTAGGTACATTTTGGAAATTTTGTAAAAATCGTTGATTGGCAGCCATTTTGAAAAAAGTGGTCATTTTGAAAAAAAAAAATTTATGCACATCTACTTATGGTGATCCAACTTTGTGCCAAATAAGAATTGATTCTGTCCTGGCATCTCTTAGAACTCTACCGGACAATTTATTTTCAGGCCAATAACAATATGTCTTCCCGACTCTGTCTGGGGTGACAATATTCTATGAAATCTTATACATACACGTATAATGTGCAAATTTTACCGGAATTGCTTTTGACAATACGTGAACAAACCGACGCAAACGTGACAATGCCTCAGTGAGTGAAACAGGCAGCTTGGACATAAATATACTGAGTGCCAATGAAAACGCAACACCTGATATTTTTGTTTTAGAAATCTTCTTTGTCATGCTTAATAATTTTTCTTTGCTAAATAACTAAGCCAAGTGTCTGCTTAAAATTTTGCATAAATGCATTTTTGTCCACTCTTGAAAATTTGCCACAGCATCAACGTTTGATTCAGTGGTCAGAAACAAAATTCCCAAATTGTCTGAACATTTCAATCACTCTGACGAAAATTTAAAAAAAAATGCCTTATTCTTCAAATTCTGAAACCCAGATTTTGTAAAGAAGTTGCTGAGAATTGAAATTTGTCAAAAATGGCAAAGTTTTGAATTTTTGGGTAAAAAAGACCAATTTTTTGAGAATTTCAATTCTAAACATCAAAAAGATTTGAAAATTTGCACAAGTGTTCCAAAAAGGTTCCAAAAGAAGCTTTGATGCTTAAATTGGTAGTTACATTTGTTAAAAATTATGATTTGTGTTGCGTTTTCATTGGCATTCAGTATAGTTTCAAAAAGCAAGAACTCATAAGCTAAATATGATACACAGTAACCACTTTTATTTTTGAAGAAACAAATTTTAATTATAAGAATTAACACTAGCAGATACAGATTTTCTTTCACATACATGTTAAGTGAACAGCAATTTTAGGTAGCATGTAAAAATGACACATGTATTAACGCGGAGCAGTAAAGCAGCGTGTGTTGTATTTTAAAACTGTTTTTCGGCTTGTATATATTTTATATTAGAAAAACAACTAGTTATGCCAAATCCTAAGGGAGTTACAACAACAAAAACACGGAAATGTAGCAGCATTTATCGATGTCACATTTGGGCAATACTGAGGAACTTACTGTTACATATGCCAGTTACGGGCATCTCAAAGGAACAACCAGTTCCAAGTTACGGGCATCCTATTTTACAGTTACGGGCATCATCGCTAATTTTTGTTTCTTGATTTAATAAGCAAAATGCGAGTGATGCCTTGTTCAATTTGACGTAGTCGTTGCTTATGATACTGACGGATACTAAAAATGCATTTTTTGCTAAAATTTATGATTAGCACTGGAAATAAAAGCATTTATAGAAAACACCAAAATCATCATCCGCCATTTTGGGCTGACCGTAACTGCAGTTACGGGCATCGGCCAACCGCCAGTGATAGTGTTCGAATTATTGCAGTCTGAGCCATCAAAGTTCAACTGTAGAACCTCTAAATATGGTCAATTTAGAATGGGTCTTAAAAATGGCATGTTCATAAAATATTTGAGTCTTATATCATCACATTTTCAAATATGGATGGGATCAACATGCCATTGGAAAAAAAAATTATAATTTATATTTGGATAAAATTCCGATGAATGACCAAACTTGGGTGAACTTAATGATACACATTCAAACACCATGCAGTAACATGATAAAATCAGGAATTGTTGGAAATTGTTTTCTGGTAAAACATTCAAATAGTTAAGGATGCTTTAAACGTAGAAATGCCATGAAACTGTTTTGCAGACCAATTTATTCAATTGCTATGTTTTACAGATTTGGATGCCCCAAGCAGAATGAAATAAAGGGGGCAAATGGTTTTATTTCTGTCTTTTTATGCCTCCGGATCTTTAGATCGGGGGCATATTGTTTTTGTCCTGTCTGTATGTCTGTCTGTCTGTCTGTCCGCAACTTTAACCTGGCTCATAACTTTTAAACCAGATGTGCTAGGACCTTCATATTTGGTATGTGTATTGATCATGTCAAGCCCAACATCATTATGCAAATTTCACTAAGGTCAGGTCAAAGGTCAAGGTCACAGAGGTCAAAAGGTCAAAATCTAGATTTTGCTATAGCTCGTTAATTACAATTGCTAGAGGCTTGATATTTTATATGTGAATAGATCTAATAAAGCTTAATACAAATCCACCATAAAAATTTGGGTCAGGTCAAAGGTCAATGTCACTGAGTGCAAAATTGAAAACTTTAACAAAAACTTTAACATTGGCTATATCTTTTCAACCAGATTTGCCAGGACCTTCATATTTGGCCTGTACATTGTTCATATGACACTGAACAGCATTATGCAAATTTCACTAAGGTCAGGTCAAAGGTCAAGGTCACAGTGACAGAGGTCAAAAGGGCAAAATATAGATTTTGCTATAGCTCGTTAATTACAATTGCCAGAGGATTGATATTCTATATATGAATAGATCTAATGAAGCTTAATACAAATCCACACAAAAAATTTGGGTCAGGTCAAAGGTCAAGGTCACTGACTGAAAATTTGAAAACTTGAACATTGCCGATATTTTTCCGACCAGATGTGATAGGATCTTCATATTTGACCTGTATATTGATCATATAAAGCTAAACACCATTATGCAAATTTCATTAAGGTCAGGTCAAAGGTCAAGGTCACAGAGGTCAAAAGGTCAAAATCTAGATTTTGCTTTTAGCTTGCTAATTAAAATTGCAAGAGGCTTGATATTCTATATGTGAATAAATCTAATGGAGCTTAGTACAAATGTCTACTTAACCTTAATTTCTAGTGATTGCAATTTTAGTATTTATTTTGTATGGTAGACATGGGGCATAGTGTTTCACAAACACATCTTGTTGAAATTATCTTATCTAGCTGTGTTTAGAATGATCTTTTGTGTTTCACAGATAGATACCTTTGCATGGTAAAATTTTCATAGATTCTGGTGTGGATTTCGTAAAATCCTCTTTTTCTTCAACTTTTATGAAATAAAGGGCTACGCCGAGCACAGCATGATACGACCGCAGCATGTCGACCACTGAAATTTCAACAAAAGTAGTTCAAAGTAAAGTTCACAGTAAAGAGCTTGACACAATAATTAGATGGACACAAAAAGAAGTTTGACACAGTTATTAGCTGGAAACAAACTACAGAAAAAATCAACCCTTTTGATCACTTATTGATAAAAAAAACTGTTAGAGCTATGCAAAATATGTTACTATCAACTAAAACTTTACATCCATAGAAATTTTTTAAAAAATCCATCGAAATGAAAAATAAAGATTTGACATATTTAGAAAAATTGCAATTTTGGCCCCTTCAACCCTTTGTAGCTCCGAAAAGGTTAGAGCTACGCCAAATCCTTTGGCATACTACTGAATGCTCAGATCAAGAGGAATTCAAAGAAAAAAATCCCATCGAAATCCGATGAAAAATAAAGATTTGACATATTTAGAAAAATTGCAATTTTGGCCCCTTTGACCCCTTGTAGCTCAGAAACGGTAAGAGCTACACCAAATCCTTTGCATACTACTGAATGCTCAGATCAAGAGGAATTCAAAGAAAAAAAATCCCATCGAAATCCGATGAAAAATAAAGATTTGACATATTTAGAAAAATTGCATTTTTGGCCCCTTTGACCCCTTGTAGCTCGGAAACTGTACGCCAAATCTGTTGGCATATTTCTGAAAGCTTAGATCAAGAGGTATCCAAAGAAAAAAAATCCCATCGAAATCGGATGAAAAATAAAGATTTGACATATTTAGAAAAATTGCAATTTTGGCCCCTTTGACCCCTTGTAGCTCGGAAACAGTAAGAGCTACGCCAAATCTGTTGACACTCTTATGAAAGCTTAGATCAAGAGGAATCCAAAGAAAAAAATCCCATTGAAGTCCGATGAAAAATAAAAATTCTACATAATCTGCAAATTCGCAATTCTGGCCCCTTCGGTCCCTCATAGCTGGGAAAGGAAACAAGTTACCAAAAATCTAATAGCTGAGTGCCATATTAATTTTTCGCAAGGAATCCATTGAAAAAAACTGCATCAAAATCAGACTTAAAATAGAAAAAAATATTTTTTTTGAGATTAGCCCCTGTTGGGCCCCATTTATCTCGTGAGCAGTACATGCTATGTGAAATCCGTTGGCATATCCAGATTGGAAATTTCCTCAGGAACACACTGAAACAAACCCCATCAAAATCCAATAAATAATAAAGATTCTACAGTCAAATATGTGAAAACACCCAATTTAACCCTTTTTTAGCCCCTAATTCTGAAATGGGTGGGGCCAAAAACTTAAGGAAAAAAACATTTCTCAAGAATGTTCCAAGAAACATCACACTAAGATTTGAAAACAATCCGTCGGCAAGAACCAAAGTTATGCTGTCCACAGACACGAAAATACCTGATTTAACCCCTTTTTTGGCCCTTTCTTGCCTCTTTTTCAAAAACGGGTTGGGCAGGGAACGTGAAATTAAATCCAGGCTTAAGCTTGTGCCAACAAACATCAGACTAAAATTTGGTAACAATCTGTTCTTTAGAACCAAAGTTATGCTGTCCACAGATGCCGACGCCAGCGCCATACCATAGTACAACCGCAAAATTTTTGCGGTCATATAAAAATGTTTCACTGAATATTCAATGAAATGATTTTTATTCTTTTAAACATTCTGAGAAATTCACAACATAAATCAATGAGTTTTTAGATCCACTAGTGTTACATCCAATATGTAACTTTCCCATGACGTTCATGTCAAGTGAAAATGGCCTCCTTATGCCAAGAAGATTGGTATTTATATATTTAATAAAATTTCCCTCATTGTTAAAGATATGTAATGTGTGGTTAAGTTCGTCTGCTGCTATGACATGATCTGACTGTGTTATAGTTAGATTATTAGGAACAAATGGATAATCCACGTTTACTCGACCATAGGTCCCATCATAAATCTTAAACCCACCTAGTTTTTGTATAATCACAATCCTCCCTCTTAGATCTTCAGAGACTGCATCAGAAACATAAATATTATTGTTACTGTCGGTTACTATTTTTCTTGGTAGTGTGAAGAGTTTTTCACCTTTGTCATCGAATTCATACACTTTTATTTGTTTCCCTTTTTCATTCATCTCTATCACTTTCCTTGGTCCCTTTACAGGGAATGGCTGTCCCCTTTCTCTAGCACCTATCAAAATATGGTTGCATTTTGTAGCATGAATTCCAGTTGCTTGTAATGGAGATACATTGTACTTAGATGGTTTAAATTTTCCAGTTTTTCTGTCAAGAATAAAAAGAGTGGATTGTAATGAAGATATTAGGACTTCCCCTGTATGTGTAAGAGTTAGACTAAATACTTGTTGATCAAAGTTTTTATTTATTTCTACCGTTTTATCTGTTAGAGTGACATTTTGTAGCTGACTTGATGAATAGCAGCTGATCCACACTGAACCATCAGAAGTACAAAGCATATTTTCTACCAAAGGTATACTGGTAGTGTATTTTTCTTCCACTTCAAAATAGACATTTTCTTTACTGTCTTGTAAATCCCCAAAAATAGAATTGATAGTTGGAAATGTGAGCTTGCTCGGCATGAATTTTTGTACCCTTTGATAGCTGGTTTTAATGGGTGTTACATCCTGATTTGTATTTCCTTTCTTTAATTTCTCTACTGCCTCAAATAATCCAGTGACATCTTGTGAATTAGTCACCTCATTTATTTTTTGAATTTGTGACTCAATTTCCATGGTAACCTGCTGTACTCTGTTTTCTTCATCGGACATAGCTTTATGAAATATGTTCCATTGTTGATCAACCATTTCTAAGAGTTCCGTCATGTATTTATTGACCATTTCTTTCAAAATCTCTTCTTGATGTTGTATTTTTTTCCTGGTATCTTCATATTTTGACTTTTCTGATGAATGTATACCATCCAAATTGGACAAATCTGTTCCTAATTTCACAAGTTTCTGTTCGAATTCAGATGTTAATGTTTTCAGTGTCTTACAGGACATTTTATATCCCTGACTAATATCGGTCATGTTGTGTTTACTATGAGTATTTTTGACACATGATGGACAGATGACATGTTCACAGTCTGAGCAGTATAAACAACACATTTGTTCACTATGATGTTTACACTTAATATGTCCAAAATCTAGGTTAACGAAAGGTTTCCGTTGGGATGTGGCCAACACTTTTACGTCTACAATATCATGCGAATGTGTCACTTTAAGATGCATATTTTTACATTTTGTACACAGAAAATAATTACAATGAAGACATTTCCATTTGATTTGATGTGATTCTTCACATAACTGACATGACATTGGAGCTTGTCCTGTCCGAAGATAAATAGTGTCCGCCATATTGTAGTCCATTCACCAGTAAATCTACATGTAAGAAAGGAAGTTTTACTGTTTCTATATATACTAAATACTCCTCTGTAAATGGAGAAATTTCCCCATTAACATTATATAAAGTGTTTGTTTCCTTTTTGTACAGTCATTTACTAATGTTAAGTAGAAATTCACATTCATGAAGTGTTCCGAGAAAGTCATATGTATTATTGTGCTTTGTTTGACCTGAACATAATTATTCAAATTAATTTGGATTATAAAAAATATAAAGATACTTTAATTTGATGATTTTGATTAAAGTTGTACCTGATTCAGTAAAACAAAGAATCTTTGAGGAATGTATTTTTGATTGATTATGTGTAACGTTTCTCATTCATAAAAGTTTATGAATGATGAAGGGAAGACTGAATTAGAAAATGACTCCTCTTAAAGACTTTTATAACATTTTTAGTTCGCCTCAACGAAGTTGAGGGGGACTATTGGAGTACCCCCGGCGTCTGCGTCCCCATCTATGTCTACGTCTACGTCCGCGTCCGCATTAGGGCATATATCTCTGCAACTATGCATGGTAGGATCTCTGCAACTATGCATGGTAGGATCTCTGCAACTATGCATGGTAGGATCATCAAATTTTGTATGGAGGTGCATCTTGGGCTATCTCACAGCCTCCAAGAAAATTGGGTCTCTCTGACCTATATTTTCCGCTTTAACGACTTACATTCAAGTTTTCATCCGAGTTCAGATCTCAGTCACTATACGTGGTAGGATCATGTAACCTTGCATATGCATGCATCTCTGATGGTAGGTCAGCATCCAGGCAAAATTAGCTCACTTTGACCTATATTTTACGCTTGATTGATTTACATTCAAGTTTTCAGACGAGTTCAGATCTTAGTCACTATACATGGTAGGATCATGCAACCTCGCACATGCATGTAACTCTGATGGTGAATCAGCATCCAGGCAAAATTAGGACACTTTGACCTATATTTTACGCTTGATTGATTTACATTCAAGTTTTCTGACTAGTTCAGATCTCAGTCACTACACATGGTAGGATCATGTAACCTTGCATATGCATACATCTCTGATGGTTAGTCAGCATCCAGGCAAAATTAGGACACCTTGACCTATATTTTATGCTTGATTGATGTACATTCAAGTTTTAGGACGAGTTCAGATCTTAGTCCTTTACATGGTACAATCATGTAACCTGGCATATGCATATAACTCTGATGGTAGATCAGCATCCAGACAAAATTAGGTCACTTTGACCTATATTTTCCACTTGATTGATTTACATCCAAGTTTTTGGACAAGTTCATATCTCAGTCACTTTACATGGTAGGATTATATAACCTTGCATAGGCATGCATCCCTGATGGTACATCAGCATCCAGGCAAAAGTAGGTCACTTTGACTTATGTTTTATTCATGAGTGATTTATGTCCAAGTTTTTAGGCAAGTTCAGATCTCAGTCACTATACATGGTAGGATCATGTAACCTTGCTTAGGCATGCAAATGTGATGTCAACATCCAGTCAAGATTTTGTTACTGTGACAAAGTGCCATAACGAGGCAAACTCTGTAATCGTTGATTACCTATGTTTAAGCATCAAACATGGGTTATATTTCTCTTGTATCCTTATTTTAAGGGTGCTCACCACATATCCTATGGAGCAACTATGAAATTTTTACCCAAGTGAATATTTAAAAAGCAGATCAAACGATTTATGTAGCATGAGATGGAGTTACTTTTTTCATGATAATTCTACCCTAGCTCCATATGTGATGGGGCATATACCGGTACCCTGTCATTTCTCAGTTTACCTGGAGTATTTCTTGGCATGTGCATATAGTGATATGGCATGAAGCTTTTACATAGTATTAAAGTCGTACCTTGTCTTCCTTTTTAGTTCGCCTCAACGAAGTTGAGGGGGACTATTGGGGTACCCCAAGCATCCGCGTCCGCGTCTACGTCTACGTCCCCGTCCGCATTTAAGTATATATCTTGGTAAATATGAAGGGTAGGATCATCAAACTTTGTATACAGATGCATCTTGGGCTATCTCACAGCCTCCAAGAAAATTAGGTCTCTTTGACCTACATTTTCCCCTTGAATGACTCACATTCACGTTTACTTCCGAGTTCAGATCTCAGTTTCTATACATACTAGGATCATGTAACGTTGCATATGCATGCATCTCTGATGGTAGGGTCAGCATCATGGCAAAATAAGGTCACTTTGACCTATATTTTCCGCTTGAACGACTTACATTCAAGTTTACATCCGAGTTCAGATCTCAGTCACTATACATGGTAAGTTCATGTAACCTTGCATATGCATGCATCTCTGATGGTAGGTCAGCATCCAGTCAAAATAAGGTCACTTTGACCTATATTTTCCTCTTGAATGACTCACATTCAAGTTTACATTCAAGTTCCAATCTCAGTCAGTATACATGGTAGGATCATATAACCTTGCATATGCATGCATCTCTGATGGTAGGTCAGCATCCAGTCAAAATTAGGTCACTTTGACCTATTTTTTCTGCTTGAACGACTTACATTCAAGTTTACGTCCCTGTTCAGATCTCAGTTACTATACATGGTAGGATCATATAACCTTGCATATGCATGCTTCTCTGATGGTAGGTCAGCATTCAGTCAAAATTAGGTCACTTTGACCTATATTTTCCGCTTGAACGACTAACATTCAAGTATACGTCTGAGTTGAGATCGCAGTCACTATACATGGTAGGATCATTTAGCATTGCATATGCATGCATCTCTGATGGAAGGTCAGCATCCAGGCAAAATTAGGTCACTTTGACCTATATTTTCTGCTTGAACGACTTACATTCAAGTTTACGTCCCTGTTCAGATCTCAGTTACTATACATGGTAGGATCATATAACCTTGCATATGCATGCTTCTCTGATGATAGGTCAGCATCCAGTCAAAATGAGGTCACTTTGACCTATATTTTCCGCTTGAACGACTAACATTCAAGTATACGTCTGAGTTGAGATCTCAGTCACCATACATGGTAGGATCATTTAACATTGCATATGCATGCATCTCTGATGGAAGGTCAGCATCCAGGCAAAATTAGGTCACTTTGACCTATATTTTCCGCTTGACTGACTTGCATTCAAGTTTAAGTCGGAGTTCAGATCTCAGTCACTATACATGGTAGGATTATGTAACCTTGCATATGAATGCATCTTTGATGGTAGGTCAGTATCCAGGCAAAATTATGTCACTTTGACCTATATTTTCCTTTTAAATAACTTGCATTCAAGTTTATGTCCTAGTTCAGATCTCAGTCACTATACATGTTAGGATCGTGTAACCTCGCATATGCATGGGTCTCTGATGGTAGGTCAGCATCCAGTCAAAATTAGGTCATTTTGACCTATATTTTCTGCTTGAATGACTTTCATTCAAGTTTAGGTCCGCATTCCGATCTCAGTCACTATACATGTTAGGATCATGTAACCTTTCATATACATGCATTTCTGATGGAAGGTCAGCATCTAGGCAAAATTAGGTCACTTTGACCTATATTTTCTGCTTGATTGACTTATTTCCTAAATTTATTGAAGAGTTCAGATCTCAGTCACTGTACATGTAAGGATCATGAAAAAGAAAGGATATGGGGTAAATGTCAAGGAGACAACATCCCATATCCAGGTTAAAACTTGCATATGCATGCATTTCTGACAATATGTGCCATAACGAGGCGAACTTTGTAATCTTTGATTACCTGTGTTTTAGGTCTGCTGCTTATCTTCTTCCTGTTTGCAGATAACTTTGTTTTTCCCCTTTGTAGCTGTATATTGAAATATTCTTTGTCATGGTAAATGATACAAGAAATTCTTTTGTAAGCTTTGTAAGGTCATGCCAATTTGGTCATGCAATTTCAGACCTGATAGAATACCACTTCTTGTTTAACGTATTGTTAATTTTTAACACTTTAAGCATCAAATGGTAATTTTTGGTAAAACTTTTCTGTGATAGTAAATAATAATCAGTCTTGAAATTTTGTCAAATTATGATATGGCCAAGCCAATTATTGTGGGATGCTGTTTCAAACTTGTCCAGGTATTTAGATAGTAAGGTTGAGAGATGCTCACATCCATTGTAGCATTTTTGTCCCCCGCTGCAACGCGGAGCGGGACATAGAAATGCCAGACGTCTGTCCGTCCGTCCGTCCGTCACACTTTCTTGTAAGCGCTTACATGCATACAAATTATAATGGATTGTCATGAAATTTATATCACTAATACCTTGGTCAAGTTTGCAAATCAGCCTTGGTCGATAGTTTTTTTACAGAGTTATGGGACTTTGACCGAAATCATGACTGTTTTATCCAAAAATTGACCTTGTAAGCGCTCTCATGCCTACAAATTTTGACGGATTTTCATGAAATTTATATCAAATGTTTATACCATTAATACCTTGGTTAACTTGGAACATCAGCCTTGGTCGATATTTTTTTACGGGTTTATGGGACTTTGACGAAAATAACGACACCGTTTTATCCAAAATTTAACCTTGTAAGCGCTCTCATGGCTACCAATTTTGACGGATTTTCATGAAATTTATACCAATGCTTATACCATTAATACCTTGGTTAAGTGCGAACGTCAGCCTTGGTCGTTATTTTTTGACGTAGTTATGGGACCTTGACGAAAATAACGACACCGTTTTATCCAAAAATTCACCTTGTAAGCGCTCTCATGGCTACAAATTTTGACGGATTCTCATGAAATTTATATCAAATGTTTATATCGCTAATACCTTGGTCAAGTTCGAAAATTAGCCTCGGTCAATTTTTTTTGTCGGAGTTATTGGACTTTGAACAAAATAACGATACCGTTTTAGATAAGAATTGACCTTGTAAGCACTCTCATGGCAACAAATTTTGACAGATTTTCATGAAAATTATACCAAATGTTAATTCCACTAATGCCTTGGTCAAATGGGAACATTTGCCATGGTCGATCCTTTTTTGTATCCCCACATATTTAATTTTGGAACTGCCCTGAATTTTTGAAAATATTTCAATTTCATATACAGTATACAGTAGTCCCCCTCTTATAAGGCCACCTTATTTGCAGCATAAAGTTGGCCTTATAAGAGGGGTGGCCTTTGGTGAGGGGATTGAAATTTTGTGGGAACACTTTAATAGAGATGCATGATCAAGCTAGGTAGTCCACCACAATGTACATTGTATGTAAGGCAAGCCTAAATTATGTTAAAATTTTAGTTTAATATGTTTCACAGGAGTGAAATTATTGTTCATTGGTACATATAGAATTGCATTTTATATATATTCCTTGTCAGACAATGTCCATGATTTATTCTTTGTTATCTATATTTTATTTATTTTATTTTATTAATTATTATAAGTAAATGTAAATTCATCTACACCTTTTATGTATTTGTAAATTGGTTATTATAACATAATCAGTATTTTCAAATTTATCTAAATGCTAATTAATATCACATGCTGCACTTTAGTTTTACAGAGCCCTTAATTATTCTGTTTATTCATTGTTTTTTGTTTACCTGTGCTTGCAAATATATCATGAAGTTGATTCATTCTTTAAAATTAAAATGATTCACACAAAGCCATTAAATTATATGATGAGTTTCCTTTGTTAATTCCCTTAATTGAGTAACAGGTAACCTGTAATGTGCTTGTAATGTTAATTAACATTTAATTGTTAAAACAACACACAAGCTGAGATGTCCAAAATGAGTAGATAATCTGTTTGGATTATCTACCTTACACTATTAT
>MJUU01071893.1:0-26757 GCA_002080025.1 Modiolus philippinarum
TTATTCCATCAACATATAAAAGGTGTTTATGATTGGCAAAAAGCTGAACATGTCATAACATAAATTAACATTTCATCCCAGATGGGTCATTTCCAACCAACTTATTTTAGGTCAAGAAAATAAATAGGAGAATTTCCCGATTATGCTCAACTGACGTCAGAAACCAGTTTCCAGTAGATTTTGGGTAAGAGGTCGACAATTACCCAAAAATTTGAAAGTGGAATATCGTCTATTTCAAAACACTAGGTATAGAATAGCTGCAAAACAGTAGCTATATAGGACCTTTTATTTTTTCTGATTTGGTGGACCATGGAGCTACGGGTTTCCCACTATGTAAAACTTGCAACTCTTGCAACACAAATTTTGTCACACGTTTCATGGAGTTTTGTGACAATCTGGCGCCAAGTACCCATACCAAAGTGTGTTTATTTCGTTTTCTAACATTTTCCTAATACTTACAACAAAATTAAGCAATGTGAGTCATAATTTTCTATTTAATTATAAAGGAAATTGTCCAATAGGAAATGTAATCAGACCTACTTTTGTGGCAATTTTGAATATCGCAGTCACATGACATTTCAAGAGGCAGCAATAACTGTCTGGAGAGGATATCTCAAAATTCAAGAGGAATGTTTCTAAAATGCAGATGAATTAATTATCTGTATTTAGAAGGCTTTAAAGATGTGAGAAAAGTTGATATTCAAGCCAGGGGTTGACAAAATATTAAATTTGGGATATCTATTGCAGACATGATTTGGTATTAAGTCCCGACTCCCAAAAAGTGTAATTCCCAATGACATTGATGTCAGCAAGATGGCTGGTCTGAGTACCCCTTCAAAACCAATCAAAGGTGTGCAAACTTTTTGATGAGCAAAATCCAACATTTTAATAGGGTGAATTCCCTAGCACTATGGTCTGCAACTATCAACCAATCAGCACAAAGACCCTAAGAGCTACTTGTCAGCACCTAGGGAAGGAAGTGATGCCGAGTTGGAAATAAAAGCCTGTCTACCTTCCTAAGGCTGGTTGTTTTTGAGCAGGCAGGCTTGTATTTATATTTGTAAAATTATATAGTGTACATTTTTACATATTGAATTCAGAGCTGGCACCATTCTAAGATGAATTTCCTATCCTGACACTAAGCATCAGAAATCGCCATTTGGCATCAAAATCACTTTCCATGAGAATGTCTCTGTCTGAATTAAAGGGCATGCTCTAACTAAATGCACATCACTTGGACAGAAATATCTTAATTTGCCAAATATCAAAGTTACCAGGGGCATAACTCTAAAACTACTTCAATTGTTGACAACAAAATCAAACTTTTATTTTGTTTCATTCACAAACATCTTACAAACAAAGTTTGACAACAATACATTTTTCTTTTTCTGGTAATCCAAAATATGCAAAATTGATTGGAAATAACTCAAGAACCACTTAGACCTCTGTCTCCAAAATAAAACTTTGCCTAAGTTTAGAGGTGAACAACCTGCCTAGTCTAGCTTTAACAACAGTATGATATTTTGTTAAAAAATCATCAACAAGAAAACTTCAAACAACTAAGGCTTATATAAAATGCCACTCAACTTCATGTGGCAAGGTATAAAACCAACTTTTTATGTCATTTGAATCTGTTAGCATTTTCAAAACTTTTACATAAAAGCTTACTACAGATTATATAGGCCATCATTATTTTTTATGTGATGACAGTTTTTTAAATAAAGAAAAACAGTTAAGCAGTCAATATATACTTTATTTTATCATCAAGAAAAAATTGGACCTACCCAACTACATGTATGAACAGGAATTTTGTAAGGTTTCTACCTTGTGGGTCCAACTTCTATTGAAAAACAGATATATATTGTATCTACATTGACATCCACCAAAAATGCTATTATAACTTCATTCACTAAATATGAAAATTGCAGTAAAACATTACACATCAGTTTGCAATGGCAGTATATCAGCAAAAAAATAATGAAAACAAAAATGATGAAAGGGGAAATTCCAAAATCAAAAATCCAAAATCTTGGCAACTCATATCTAACTGAGACAGCATGACGGTATGAGTACTGTAATATCTTACCAATATAGCTGATAATTTTGTCGTTGCTGTTGTGGACAGACAATCTGTAATGATAAGACAGCTTTTAAAACAATCTAGTCTTCAAACTTTTATAGAATTACATACTTTACAATATAATAGATGATACAACTGAGATTCAGTCCTGGTTATCCTTAAAACTTTCCATGACATGTGCCCTAAATAAAGAATCAAAGCTTTGTCTTTTTATCTTAGAAATTGGATTGTAATTACTTTTGGGCAATGACATTGAATTTTTCATTTTATAACATGTATGAGGTAAACAGCCTCTCTTTTCACAGGGAACAGTATGTTTTATTCCAATCTCTTCCAGTATGTCACTGTTATAAATTAGTTTTTATTTTGGGATCACTGGCTAGATGTCAGGATGGTACATCAAGGGTGTACTTAATGCACCTAGTTTTTGTATGTTTTCTTTGTATTTGTTAAACAAATTAAAATATTCACCACCAAACCAAAACTAATTTTACCTGTTTGACCTGTTTAAGCTATGCAATATAGTGTAAGAGCAGCTTTACATTCTTAATTTTAAGGGTATTAGAAGGCAATATAATAAATTTCTTGAAGTAACATCAGATCATTACCAACATAATGAACACCAACCTCCACCATCTCCACAGAAAGATATAACCCAGGGGAAACCACTATCATCTTCTTGTAGTTCTTTTTCATAGTCCCAGACTAGAGGATATTAATAGGATCTTGCATTTAATCAGATTAAAGATCGGGATTTCTTAAACAAGTGTAAAAAAATTCATGTTTCCTCAAGTTAGGAGAAAAACTAGAAATACTGTGGTCAGCTGGGCCACAAATGAATACCCCTGTTTCCAAAGTGTAATACAATTCTTTAAACAGTTGTCCAGACCAAATTTGAAATCACCCAAACTCATACCAGCCAAGAAAACAGGAAGTAATAATACAGTATTAGTTTAGTTATAGTTAAACATCAAAGAATTTGCAAACAGGAAGTGCATGCACAACAGACCTGTAAATGGCTTCCACATTACAACTCATTATTTTAAAGCTCCAGTCCAAATTTGAAATCATTCCCACCTATAGAAGCCAAATATACTGTGACAAAAAATTCTCTTCCATAAAGGGTTATAGTAAAACTTTAAAATATTGGCAAACATGAAGTGGTAATATGGCAGACCTCAAAAAACCTAACACGTTACAACACATTATTATAAAGCTTCTGAACAAATTTGAAATCAATCCCACCCATACAATTCAAGTTAACTGCGACGAACATTTCTCATCCATAGTGTGTTATAGTAAAACTCCAACATATCAGCAAACAGGAAGTAGCAATACAACAGACCCAAAAATAGCTTACACATTATAACTCATCATAATCAAGCTTCTGACCAAATATGAAATCATTCCAACATATATAAGCTGAGAAAACTTTGATGAAAATTTCTCATCCATAGAGTGTTATAGTAAAACTTCAACATATCGGCAAACAGGAAGTAGCCACACGACAGACCTGAAAATAGCTTACACGTTACAACTCATCATAATCAAGCTTCTGACCAAATATGAAATCATTTCAACATATGCAAGCTGAGAAACTGTGACCAAAAATGTGTGACAGACAGACTGACGGACGGACACCGCCATCACTATATACCCGCCGCTTTTTCAAAGCGGGGGTATAAAAAGAGGAAAAGACATACAATTTCTTACACAAGTGTAAGATACATCATGTATCCCAATCTTTAATTCTGATTGAATGAAAGTTCCTACTTCTTCCTTAAAATCCGAAAAGAAACATCTGGAAGCCTAAACATAAAATAGAAGCCATTTGAGTGCACCTTACATTAAGACATCAGGTGTTTTATGAGGTTTAGTCATGTTTAAGATCGTTGTGCACACATGGATGGCCATTTACCCAAGAAAGAAGAGGTCATGTGCATTGATCTTCCACCGTAAGCCACCATTTAAGGAAGAATCTAACTGAGTTCATACAAAGTATTAACAGCAGTATAAATACATACCACCACCATCTCCACAGAAAGATATAACCCAGGGGAGACCACTATCATCCTGCTGTATTTCAATGTCATAATTACCAGACCAGAGGAGAATCTATCTGGTCACCTAAACAGAATATTTAACTGGTACACTAGCAGTATTTATAGCAGTATAAATACATACCACCACCATCTCCACAGAAAGATATAACCCAGGGGAGACCGCTATCATCTTGCTGAATTTCGCTGTCAAAGTTCCCAGACCACAGCTCGAACACATAGGTATTGACATTCTTCAAAGCATGCTTAACCAACTGTCTGGTTGTTCTCTCACCATGGTACTTCTCTCTCTGAAATTTACAAAACATACACTGAGAACATATGAATGTTAACAGCTACTGTACATCATTTATTTTCATGTGCGTTTACTTTTCATTGGTGGACACTCTGGTGGGGAAATTCCTATCCGCAAAAACTTCACTATCTATTTAATAGAATTGCAAACAAAATGTAGCAGTATCTATCGAACTATATAACTTATCTATTCGAATGTATTAAATAAAACAGAAAAAAAACACAAAATTAATTATAAACAAAGCAAATATTTAGCTTCCTTGTTTTACATCAAAATTGTGAACAAAAGCCCGCAAGAAAATAATTCAATCTGCAGCATTAATTTTGTGGGCTTCTCCTAAATCAACATTCAAGGATTAATGATTCTCATTTATATCCATTCAAGCTTTGTACCGTTGAAAAAACTGACATCAGTATCTTGGTGGACAAAAACTTTCTGATGCACTTTTCATCAAATAAATTTATTTGTTTTACTTTGGTTTAAATGTATCTTGAGTGCTTCAACTTTAGGTTTCATTAATAAAGCACACATTTATAACAATGAAATGCTACTCAACTGTAAAAGCCAAAGATGGGATTGTGGTTATATCATTTAGTTGGATTGGCTGGATATCTACATATAACTAGAATAAAGGGCTACGCCGAGCGCAGCATGATACGACCGCAGCATGTCGAATACTGAAATTTGAACATGAGTGCAATTCAAATGAATGAGGAATAGTAAATAAATGGACACAATAAAGAGCTTGAATCAGTTGCAATTTTGGCCCCTTTGGCCCCTTTAGCTCAGAAACGGGAAAAGCTATGCCAAATTTGTTGACTTACTACTGAAAGCTTATATCAAGAAGATCCAAAGAAAAAAAAATCTGATCAAAATCCAATGAATAATAAGGATTTCAAATATTTCGAAAATTACAATTTTGGCCCCTTTGACCCCTTGTAGCTTGAAAACAGTAAGAGCTACGCAAAATCCGCTGCCATATTACTGGCAGCTTACATCAAGAGGAATCCACAGAAAAAAAATCCTATTGAAATCCAATGAAAAATAAAGATTTCACATATTTCGAAAAATTGCAATTTAGACCCCTTTGACTCCTTGTAGCTCAGAAATGGTAAGAGCTACGCAATATCCGTTGACATACTACTGAAAGCTTATATCAAGAGGAATTCAAAGAAAAAAATCCCATCAAAATCTGATGAAAAATGAAGATTTCATATATTTTGAAAATATTCAATTTTGGCCCCTTTGACCCCTTGTAGCTCGGAAACGGTAAGAGCAACGCAAAATCCTTTGACATACTGCTGAAAGCTTATATCAAGAGGAATTCAAAGAAAAAAATCCCATCGAAATCCGATGGAAAATAAAGATTTCACATATTTAAAAAATTTGCAATTTTGGCCCCTTTGACCCCTTGTAGCTCGGAAACGGTAAGAGCTACGCAAAATCCGTTGACACACACCTGAAAGCTTATATCAAGAGGAATTCAAAGAAAAAAATCCAATCAAAATCCGATGAAAAATTAAAATTTCAGGTAATCAACAAATTTGCAATTTTTGCCCCGTTCGGCCCCTCATAGCTCAGAAAGGAAACAAGTTACCAAAAATATAAAAGTTGAGCGCCATATTAATTTTTCATAAGGAATCTAATGAAAAAAAATGCATCAAAATCGGACAAAAAATGAAAAAAATAGATTTTTGAGATTTCCCCCTTTTGGAACCCATTTATCTCATTAACGGTACATGTGACATGAAATCTGTTGACACGCTGCCGATTCCAAATTTCCTTAGGATAACACTTAAAGAAACCCCATCAAAATCCGATAAATAATAAATATTCTACAGCCAAATATATGAAAACACCTAATTTGGCCCTTTTTAAAAAAAAAACGGGCGGGGCCACAATACCCAAAACCAATCCCAACCTTCCTTTTGTGACATTCAACATTATGTTAAAATTTCATAAGGATTGATCAACTAAAACTGAAGTTATCACACGGAAACGAAGAGTCTACAGACGCCGACGACGACGCCGCCAGTATCATACCAATATACGACCTCAAAAATTTTTTTGCGGTCGTATAAAAACTGTGAGCAAAGCTCACTAATAAATACCCCCCACAACCCCATTTGATTCCAGAAATTATGAAATCAATCAAACGAAATTCTGAAATATAAGGTACACATCTACATTATGTCATGAATATTGTGCTAAAGTTTCATGAAAATATATTCAGTGGTTCAGGGGGAGTAGCGGATAAGAGATGGGTACCAAACTAGTAATGTAATGGGCAGGTCAAGGTTTGGTATGGGAAACTCCAAAAATAAATCGAATCAAATTCTGAAATTGGAGGTGCACATCTACATTATGTCATAAAGACTGTGTTAAAGTTTCATGCAAATCTGTTCACTGGTTCAGGAGGAGTAGCGGATAAGAGATGGGTACCCCCTTGTAATGTAATGGCTAAGTCCATGTTTTGCTATGGGAAACCCCAAAAAACAATCAAATCAAATTCTGAAAAAGGAGTTGCACATCTGCATTATGTCATAAAGACTGTGTTTAAGTTTCATCAAAATCTATTCAGTAGTTCAGGAGGAGTAGCAGATAAGAGATGGGTACCCTCAGGTGTAACAGACGGACAGACGGAAGGAAGAACGGACAACCCCACCCTCAGGTGTAACGGACGGACGGAAGGACGAACGGACAACCCCATCAATATATACCCCCCACTTTTCAAGTGGGGGGTATAATAATATTATAATATTACACATAGGTATTCATGCAAAATACAATATATCTTATTAAACATTATCTAGCCTTTCAAACTACATGACTTAAGGATGTATTCTCCTGAGAGGTCAAAATTTTCCTGCATCAAGTTTTTCTTGAAACCTATATTTTTAAAATGCGAAGACCATGAAAAAATCATTCTAAAAGAGAAATCAATATATCAGTGTGCATATTTTTGTGCTATCATCAGTTGAAAATCCCTATTTTTGGTGGTTTTGTACATATTTCATCAAATTTTGCCTATTTTGGGGTCATTTTTTGGCAAAAATATTGATTTCTACCATCAAGTTTTTTGTCAAAGTTTCCAGATTGTTAGATCTCGTTAATCTGAAGAAATATCACTAATAAAAAACATAGGTCCGTGTTGATATAAGAAAGTTTTGTATGAAAATGTTGCTTTTTCTGTTCAAATTCAAGACATCGTAAAATCTATACATATAAAATTCAAGATTTTTCAAATTTTCCATCAACTAAACTATCAAACTCACCATTTTTGTTTTAAATAGTTGGACAATAATATCTTTAAGACTTAAGAAAAGATATCATATCATTAAGATGCATACTTTTCTTGAAAATGATTTTCATTACCCCTACCCCAAAATACATTAAATTCTAACTGAGATCAATGGTCAATTTTGGTCAAAAATTCAAATTTTTCATTTCTCCAAAACTACTGGTTGTAGGTACATAATTTTTTGACACCATTTGGGAATATCATTATATGATATAAATCAATAACCCAGACACCATTCATCAAATTATAAGCCGAGTTCGACTTCGTCGCAACTCGGCTAAAAATTGTTCACTCATAAGGCAAGAATTATACATAAACGAGATTTCAACGAGACTGAAACCTCAGGAGAATACATCCTTAAGATGGGATAAAAATATATCCTACAATAACCTTACCATAGGATACATCACAAGGGTTGGGTATGAGCGTATCCCCTGCATTCTACAATAACTTTACCATAGGATACATCACAAGGGTTGGGTATGAGCGTATCCCCTGCATTCTACAATAACCTTACCATAGGATACATCACAAGGGTTGGGTATGAGCGTATCCCCTGCATTCTACAATAACCTTACCCTAGGATACATCACAAGGGTTGGGTATGAGCGTATCCCCTGCGTTCTACAATAACCTTACCATAGGATACATCACAAGGGTTGGGTATGAGCGTATCCCCTGCATTCTACAATAACCTTACCATAGGATACATCACAAGGGTTGGGTATGAGTGTATCCCCTGCATTCTACAATAACCTTACCATAGGATACATCACAAGGGTTGGGTATGAGCGTATCCCCTGCATTCTACACAGGTTCCAATCATCTTCACAGTTCACAGCACCAATACGTATGACACCTTCAAGTTCCCTGGCAACCTCTCTCCACTAAAATGTATTTAATTTTGTCATCAGAAGAGCATAATTATATGAACTCCATGTTTTCTTAAACAGATAAAAATACAATATAAGTTACTATAAGGTATTGGTACTCAAAAATTTCAAAGTTTGCCTTATTATGCCACATGGTTACAATAACCTAATTTTGCCTGAATACTGATCTACCATGTTCAGGGACTGAAATATGAATTAATTAATTTTTTTATTATGAATGCAAAGTCTTGACACTGCTACTTGAAATTGGTCAGTCCCACACGATTGAATTAATACTTATTGTGTCTGCTTTAATACTATGTCAAAGTAAATAAACTGATACTTATTATGTGAGCTTTTTCTATATAGTGTCAGAACTCTTACTTACAATTTGCCGTGTCAGAAACTGAAGAATTGTAGGAACAGTCATTGTTTTTAAAATTTTGGTGTACGAACAATCGATTTTCAACCGATGACATTACGTTAATTACATTCTTATCCAATCAAAATATTTTGGTGCACGCTCTACCCAGAATGCTTTAATTTCTGAAAAGGTGAATTGATGGCAAGTTTCTACAGTGATTGAGCTGACACTTGTTGTGGATGCTTTGTCTCAGTAGTGACAGAATTGATACTTATTGTTGATGCTATGTGTGGATAGTACTACAATCAATACTTATTAGTGATCCTTAGTTTCAGCATTGTCTGTATTTTTTACTTACTGTTGGTGCCAAGTCATGACAATGTCCACAATGTGGAGAGTAATAGTTTATAAACCAGACATCATCTGTACCTTCTACTGACTGGTCTGCAAGTAGTGTGAAATATTTAACAATACTGGATTTGGAAATTCTAAGGCATAAATTATGAATTTGATTATTATAATTTTCTGATTGATTGATTGATTGAATATTGTTTAACGTCTACTGAGCAGTATTTCAGCTATATCAAGACAAGTTTGTTAATAAATAATCACTCTGGGGTATGGAAAGGGTCGTGGGACAGGAAATTCTGACTGCCACTGGAAAAGTAGGGTGAAATCGAAAGGGGTGGGGAATTTAGCCTTGTAGCCGATCAACTACGGACCACTCAAAAAGAGCTTGCTACAAGGGTTCTTTAACGTGCAGGAAGCTTGGCATTTCTTCCACCACATGGACCTGAATTTACATCCCATCTGAAAGATAGGTTATGTATTATAATTTTCTGTGTAAAGGCTCTGTTGATACATAATCAATGAACTTGATTTATAACAATCAATATGTTAAACTATACCAGACATGTGTATTCCTCTCAAATGCCGGTTAGCTTTATTACTGGAGGTTCTAAGTTAAAATTTTTGTGTTTTAATAAGTGCAAGCTGATTCAGTGCTATGTTCATCAAATATTAAATTGGTGCTTTATCTCTCCATCTTTCAATATCTCCTTTTAGCCTTTCAAACAGGCTTCATGGTGACTTCAAGATGAAGAACAATTAAAGTGTTATTCCTGTGCTTGGTTCTACCATGTATTTGTAGGGACTTTGTCTCGTGTACATTTACTCCATATCCTTTCATTGTTTATTTGTACACATTTTCTAACACACAAATCAAGAACTTTTCAAGGACTTTCAATGCCAAAAATTTTCATTTTCAAGAAATAACATTTTCATTCTTTGAGCATATTGTACACTTGCAGGGAAAGTGCTTTTCTTAACTTTTAAGATGCTACACTAATAATACCAAGTTTTATGCTATATTTTTTTACAATTTTCATTGTGATAAATTTGATTTTTCCTTGTAAGTCTTTCTAAGAAAATAAAAAAAAAAATTATTTTGTGATGAAATTGTAGTTGTTAAGGGCTTTTAGGGGCATTTCCCAAATTTCAAGTACTTTCAAGTCCATGATTTTAAACTTTCATTTTCTTTTCAAGTACTTTGAAGGATTTCAAGCACCTGTAAGAACCCTGTTCAAATGTCTAATAAAAAACTTAAGTTAAAAGTAACTTCTTGACATAATTTTCGCACAAAAAATACTATATTTGGCAACAGCTGTAGGAAAGAAACAATCCAAATTTATCTCTCAATATTTGTTAACAGTGAAATTCAAATGTCATGACAAACAAGAGATGGATCTTTGACAAAATTAAAAATCCAGAAACTTTAGTAATAATAGCAGTTACAAATTGCATCCATTCCCTTTCAAGCATCAAATCTTTAAATATTTGATAACTAGAAAAAGGTGATCTGCTGATCACAAAAGATAACCCCACCCATAGGCAATCTTAGTGGTTGCAGGAATTTTCTCACAAAGCTAATTGAAGTTATCATCCAGAACATCCGAAAACTATGTATAAAATTTACATCAAGGGCAATAACTCTGGAATGCATAATACTATCATGGTCAAAACTGAACTTGAACTGTATTTTATAATTAGTAACCTTGTCACAAAATATTAAACTTTCTCTCAAAGAAAACTGAAGTTATCATCTGAGCATAAAATTTACAGATTTTGCCTAAATCAAGGGCAATAACTCTGGAACACAAAATCCCATCACAGTCAAAATTAAACTTGACCTGTATTTTATGAATAGAAACATAATCCCAAAATATTAAAACTTTCCTTCAAAGCAAACTCAAGTTATCATCCTGAAACCATAAAATTTACAGATTTTGCCTAAATCAAGGGCAATAACTCTGGAACCCAAAATCTGATCACGGTCAAAATTGAACTTGACCTGTATTTTATGAACAGAAACAATCCCAAAAATATTAAAACTTTCCTTCAAAGCAAACTCAAGTTATCATCTGGGAATGAAAGTGTGACAGTTGGAAAGACAGACGGAGGGATGGACGGAAGGACAAGAGGAATCCTATATACCCCACCTTTGAAGGCGGGGGTATAAAAATATTCACCAAAACTTTGAGAGTTGCTCCACTCTGCCCCATAACTTTCAGTTTACCCATCCTAGTAAGAAGTCCTTGATATACCCCTGGTGACATTTTTTTGTACCACAGAAATGAAAATGTTCAAAAGAACCTGTATGGTTCTCCTAGGCTGGACCATTGCTGACATACATTGGAAAAAAGCCATGCGAGCTAAAAACAGAATATAGTTGAACTTCTTTGACTAAACCTGCTTAGCTTGAACACCATGGATGTATTATACCCTTTTTATTCTTCAAGTTTAAAGGTAGTTTGGCCTCGGCAGTACAAACACACCCTCTAGCTCTAAGTGTTTCATCTGTCCCTTTTGGGTGTTTTAGCCATAAATGTGTGACTTTATATTGAAAAAAAAATAATGATGAAAAGCTAACAATACTCACCAAAGTCTGATTTACTAAGTGTTATAATCTCCTTATCATCATCATAGATTCCTGTAATTATAAGTAGAACAATATCATCATTATTTTTGTCAACCGATGGACCAGCTGATTTTCGTAAATAAGTATCCTTGTTTCAAAGATATATCCCTTTCTTCATAAAATATCATTAGAATGAAACACAATGACATTGACATGTCAATCATAGAACAATAATGAAATGAAGTATCAAATTTACTATGTTTTTTTTCATTTTCTGATCCCCCATCTCCAAACTCATTTTTTATATTTTTTCTATTGGTCTTGTGTCTAGTTTTCTTTCAGCCATTTGAATTTTGGCTCCTTGCAATTCTTTGTTTTTGGGGGTAATTTTGTAAATACCTTCATTCTTTTTGATGAGGTGTTTTACATTTGCCAATAAACAGGATAAAATGCTGCTTTTCCCCATCAACTTATTTTGTGAAAATGTAATAAGTGACGTGGTAAAAAAAATTATGTTTGGAAATAAAAAGGTTATAAAGGTGAACTAATCCCTCACTGATGTCAGTGAAACAAAAGGCAATTTCCGTGAAACTGGCTTAAACTAAACCCATCAAGTTTGTTGCTAGAATATGATCAAATTGTGCAACTTCAATCAGACATAAGTAACAAATTAAGTCAATATACTTACCAAACTCTTCTTGATAAAATTTCCAGCTTTCATATCTTTTTCCACCATGGAAATCATCTTTCAAACCATCTTCTCCATGCATATCATATTTTTTCCTTAAATCTTCATCTTTTAATACTTCATATGCTCTATTTATTTTAAGAAACTTGTCATGTGCCTCCGGATCATCCTAAAAATGAAAAATCTTTCGAAATTTATACAGTAAAAATTTCATCAAAATAGCACATAATACTGTATAAATAAATTCATATTGAACTGATACCCTTAAAATTACCAAAGGAAAAAGAAATTGAATGTTAAATAAAATTAGAAATAAAGAATCATACAATGAGCTCTAGTTAGAGTGCAAAAAAGTTATTCAGATTTCCAGAAGTATTACTTGAAGTGTTATATTCTTATTTTTTTTTTGTGGATGACTCGTGTCTTCATTTTTCTTGTTTCTCATGTAACTGATTTTGAAATCATGTTTTCAGTTCCTTTTGGGTTCTAAGTGTGCTGTGCAGATCAAGGAGATATTCAGACCATGACCATAAATAGGTGACTATATTAACATATAAACAAAAGAAATTCCATCATATTTTACGAAAGGATCATGCCTATTTTACAGTTGTAACTAAGGCTTACATATGGGTAGATATAGTTAATTTATTAGATTTGGTTAATTGGTAATATTTTCAATTCTGAATTATAAGTGAACATGAATCTAAAATTAGAGATGGTAAAAATTTCCCTTTTGGTATAAAATTCTAACATCTGTGAAATAAGGTGTAGTATAGGTCATTTTATAATTTTTTATTTGGCATACAACAGCTATGAAATCAACCAATGTAAACTCTGTCATCCTAGAGGGGCAGAAGGACCTTTTACGGAACCCTGGGTTAAGCCTTTATATTCAGCTGGAATCCCGAATTAATGCTCATCAGGATTCGGGATTTGCCAAGTTTCAAGTTTAATTCATACACTCTGACATTGATTACAATGCAACGAGAGGTAGACAATACAAAATATTTACAATGACGGACAAGACATAATCATACACAATTAAATCATAGTAATATGTCTATTACAAAGTCTATTATGCTAATGAATGAAACATTGAATAAATCATATTTAAATGTATATAAATAAATGCATCATATAACAAAAATATATAAATAAACATTTCACACATATATATCATGACACTGAAAAATATTTTGGACATTATACACAGATAAAATAGACCAAGATTATAACAATTATGTAAACGCAAAGTAACACTCACACACCGAGAGAAAACAAACTCAGTGGACGCTGTCCAGCGTCTGTGCAGCATGCTGATCCACATATGGCAGCACATATGGAACTAAATTCAAGCCATTTGTGTATCCTCACACCACACGCAGCTGGACTGCGTACACGAAATCATTTTAAATCGATAGTAATCATGAAATTAGTTAAGATCACATTTAACATATGTTTGTATATTTATGTAAGGAGACAAGGTAAATCAAACAACCAGGTGTACTTTAAAACTTAGTAGTAAGTCTTCACCGGAAGACATGTGTCACCTGCGTACTAACACACAAAAAACGGCTATGTTCTGTCAAACAGGAAGTGGGCATGCTTGAGATCCCTTGACCCTTTTACACATTTAAGGTCCCCATACTGATACTCCATGCCAAATTGAAGAAGGCAGGGTTTCCGAGAAGAATGTGACAGAAATTTTCAAGACTCAAAAAATATTCAAAGTTCAGTCAAACAGGAAGTGGGCATGCAAAAATGCAAGAGATTCAAAACTCTATTACACGGTATAGGTCCCCCTGATGATACTCCATGCTTAATTTCAGAAGGCTGTGATATGTGGTTCCTGAGTAAAATGTGACACAAATATTTTGTGACGCCGGTGGGTAAAAATATTCTAAGTTCCGTAAAACAGGAAGTGGGCATGCAAGAGATCCGAAACTTTATTACACGATATAGGCCCCCATACTGATACTCCACAGTGAATTGCAGAAAGCTGGGATATGTGGTTCCTGAGAAAAACGTGACAGAAATTTTCAAGACACAAAAAATATTCTAAGTTCCGTCAAACAGGAAGTGGGCATGCGACAGATCCCAAACTCTGTTACACGGTATAAGTCCCCATACTTATACTCCATGCCAAATTGCAGAAAGCTCGGATACATGGTTCCTGAGAAAAATGTGACAGAAATTTTTGTGACGCCGACGACGACGCAAGAAGGCGGATAGTGATCCCTATATGTCGCCACTGCGTGAACGCAGGGGACACAATAAATGAATTATGACACATCACGTGCAACTAAGGCAACATGTTTAACTTGGGATATTTATGGATTTTTAAGTGTATTTTCCATAGGAACTAATGGTAAGTTAAATAATTTTTATAACTTTATTAATAAATACTGCAAGTCTCTTCAAAACCAGGATATTACAATGTCATTTTTCGAGAATCGGGATTCAAAATTTTATTTTCTCGGGAATACCAGATTTGACCATTATTTCCTCGGGAATCCAGGACCGTACACCCTCTTACCCACCCTAATCCTAGTACCTACCAGATTCTTATCTGGATGCATGGTGACAGCTAACTTTTTAAATGCCTGTCGTATTTCCTTTGTACTGGCACTCTGTTGTATTCCTAGTAGTTTATAAAAGTCTTCAGCCCTTATCACAGTCAATAAACAAATATATAATACTGATATAGTAGGCCAGAGTGCCATCTTGTTGAGTATATTTTATCTATCAATATACAAAATCCAGTCTTGACGTACAAGATTTTCTGTGTGCTTCTTTGGTTGTTACCAATACAATATTTTGTAAGAATAATCTGAAGGACTTGTAGGCCTTCCTTTCTAGTTATTATGCTGTTTTAAGTAGTGAAAAGATATGGCGGTCTTTCAGGAATGATGAGCTGTCTTACAGTGATGTAGTATAGTCTGTATCTGTTTTCTATAGTAGAAAAATTATCTGAAAATGAGAAACAATAATTTAATTAGTCATTTTGTAGTTCTAAACAGAAAAGCATAGGGCAACAAGCAAAACTTAAAGCTAGAGTCATTAAATATGATTAACACAATAGCATTTTCAAGGATATCTCATCTTTCATTTCCGATTGGAACCCCCCCTTTTCTAATTGCCTGTATCCGCGCCTTGATGATGAATTTATTTTTAACAAGTTTTAATTCGTGAGATAGAGAATGTAGAGAAATTTAATCATCTCCAACTTGTCTTTGACCTGTAATTTACATAAATAAAAGATTGAACTACATCTGTACTAGTATATCATCAAAATGAATTGCCATTTAACCCCAAACATTTCACAAAAAAAAGTTGTCATAAAATAAGAGAGAATGTACTTTGTGCTGGGTCATTTCTTTTGATAACACCACTATATAATTATAAGACACACATTTTATTGGGGGATTTTTCCATCATTTGTCCATTGACATATCAGTATATAAATACCTAACAAAACAGCGTCATCAATACATCATAAGTCAAACTCTAATGACATTTTTCTCAATTGTGTATTTCAATTTTACAATATTAAACAAAATACAAATAGTTTTTTGTCAATTTAGAAAACAATAAACAAACAGACAATCCTATGAAAATATACAAGTTTTACATATGTGTTTTGAATAACAAATTCTCTTACATGTATGATTCATCCTTATTAACTATTTCTTGCACGAATAGTTATTTGTGATACACAACAAGACTTTGAAGCTGGAGTAAGATATGATTCAGTTGCATCTCTTTCATGGGAATTTCATTGGTCAAGTGACAAGTAAAAGCACATCACGCATGATGTGTTATCACTCTTTCGACTTTTCTATTGGACCACTGTGAGATCTCGTTGGCCATGATTTACATTGCCTAGTAACTGTGTTGTCAACGGTAGTTCGGCACTAAATATCGCTGCATATTTTATTTATGAAAATCATAAGAGAAATAGTTTTAACAACTCGAAAAATTTCCAAAGGCTCATTTTTTATATTTTGAAATTACATAACTTTAGTTGATATCCAGCAATGTACAATTTTTTCTCGTTATGAAAACTATAAAAAAACAATAAATATAATTGTAAATATTGTAGTACATGTACAATTAACAAAGAAATTTTATCTACATAAACAGGGATGAAAATTTGCAATATTGGCAAAGTTGCCACCTGGGCCCCTGCCAAACGAAATTCAGTAGCCCAGCCAATATTTTACTAGCCCAGCAATATATTGTCAACCAGAGTTTCAGGATATTTCAGTAGCAACCTGGGCTACTGGTTTTAAAATTTTAGTAGTCCAGGTCAAATTTAAGGGGCCTTGGGCTACTGGGCCTCTGGTAATTTGCATCCCTGATTAAGGAATAAAAGGTCATGTGAAATTACCTTTCTAAATTAAGAGTCAGCAGCCCTCGAAGTAAGAATAATTCAAGGCCGACAAGTGTGGCCAACATCCCTAAAATTCTTGTGGCCAGTTGAAAATTTTGGTGGCCAAGCTAACAAAAATTCAAAAATTCAGTTGCCATTGGGCCACAAACAATTGAATTTTGGTGACCAATCTCTAATTTTTAGTGGGTCTTTGGACACTATTAGTAGACTACATTTAAATTGAGGGCTGAACTGTCCTAAGAACTACTTTTATCTTCTAACATCTTAACCGTTTTTATAACCCTATAAATTGACTATTATGGACCCCACACTTTGATATAAGTTTTATACTTTGATCAAATTCAAAATTGATGTAATATATTTCACACCATTGATTCTTGACAAACATAAATCTTCTAACCAACAGCTGTTCCCCTGAATCAACAAACAACATAATTCTATGTACCATTATGTAAAAAGAGATTTACACTTTGTATGCATTTGTCACTTTTACTAATGACTGACACTGCTAAAAATCAGGGGAGTGGCACTCTTGTTTCTGGATCAGAAATTAAATATCTAATTTACTGCATGTAGCAAGAATGGAAAAGCCCTGTAAAAAGGGAGTCTCTCAAGAGCCTTTTTTGCTCACCTGGACAATTATAAGTCTGCAAATCTGTAAATACAAAATGGTCCGTCAATGGCAAGCAATGACTCAAATCATATTAAACAAGATGTGTTTTGTGAAACACTTATGCCTCCATGTAGCAGTCATGAAGAAATATTATGTGTGAACAGAAATAATACATTTTAGAATTTATAAATTCTGGCATCAATGAAAAGTTATGATTGTGTTTGGATGCAAAAACAGAAGTTACCCAAAGGATACCGAGCACAGATTGGGCATTATCAAGAAGTAAAACAACTTACACCCCTTTAATTAACTTGTTGTATTTCTGTCTATCTGTGCTATCAGTACTTTGATTGCATCAGGTCAGAGCTATCATATGATTGCAATATAGATATTTTTATTTATCGGCAATATGTACATTTTTCTCTTTGATCTTACTAACTGATATTGTCAGGCATCTCCGTACTGACCTGATACAAGAAAATATCAGACAATAACGTCACGAATATGAGGTCATGACTCTTACGACTTATGACGGTCTCAACAGAAAATATTACTAGTATCACAGCTTGTCCCATCAGACTCACCGCGATACCATGATATTTTCTGTCTCGACCTTGAAAACTAATATTATTCTAAATATAATCATCATAGTAGAAAATAATGAATACATATGTATTTTAAGTAACTTCCCCAATCAGTTATATGTCATTTATAGGAAACAGTGAGCACAAGTCACGAAACTGTGAAATACAAAACATGTTCTCTTATCACTCAATGGATGTACGAAATGTTTAAGTTTTATGAAAAACTATTAGTACACACATGTATACTGAATAATATAAAAAATCTTTTTTTAATACAAATTTGGTAGATTTTCTGATAGATGAATTTATTGTTTCTATATATACGCAAAAAAAATTTGCAACTTGTGTATATATATATATTGAAAAACTGAAAAATCAAATCACCATAAACACACCGGTCAAATAGAAACCCCCTATTACTTACCATTCAAGATACATTTGTGTATTAGTATGTGAAAATTTTAAATGAAAAACTCTACTGAATAAAAGATCTTTTTCTATAACAATTTCTTTACAAATATTTTCTCAAATAGAGGCTTTTTTGTTTCTTTAAAAAAATTATCAGTACATGCGAAGTGAAATCTGTTGCCATACCACTGATTTGAAATTTCCTCTGGAGCACAATGGCAGAAACCCCATCAAAATCCAATAAATAATAGATATTCTACACTGTAGTACAGCCAAACATATAAAAACTACCAATTTTGCCCTTTTTTGGCACCTCTTCAATATAGGGCTACGCCAAACTTAGCATGACATGACCGCAGCATGTTGACCACTGAAATTTCAACAAAAGTAGTTTAAAATGAATGTGGACACAGTAAAGAGCTTGACTCAATAATTAAATGGACACAAAAAGAAGCTTGACACAGTTATTAGCTGGACACAAACTAGGGAAAAAATCAACCCTTTTGATCATTTATTGATATAAAGAAAACTGTAAGAGCTATGCAAAATATGTTACTATCAACTAAAAGCTTACATCAAGAGAAATCCAAGGAAAAAAGTTCCATTGAAATCTAATGAAAAATAAAGATTTGACATAAATTTTGGCCCCTTCCAACCCTTGTAGCTCGGAAACAGTAAGAGCTACGCCAAATCTGTTGGCATACCCCTGAAAGCTTAGATCAAGAAGAATCCAAAGAAAAAAATCCCATCAAAATCTGATGAAAATAAAGATTTGACATATTTAGAAAAATTGCAATTTTGGCCCTTTGACCCCTTGTAGCTCGGAAACGGTAAGAGCTACGCCAAATCCATTTACATATTGCTGAAAGCTTAGACCAAGAAGAATCCAAAGAAAAAAATCCCATCAAAATCCGATGAAAAATAAAGATTTGACATATTTAGAATAAAGGGCTACGCCGAGCGCAGCATGATACGACCGCAGCATGCCGACCACTGAAATTTCAACAAAAGTAGTTTAAAGTGAATGTGGACACGGTAAAGAGCTTGACACAATAATTAGATGGACACAAAAAGAAGCTAGACACAGTTATTAGCCTGAAACAAAATAGGGAATAAATAAACCCTTTTGATTACTTACTGATAAAAAACCAAAAGAGCTATGCAAAATATGTACTATCAACTAAAACTTAACATCCATAGAAATTCAAAGAAAAAAAAAACCATCGAAATCTCATGAAAAATAAAGATATGACATATTTAGAAAAATTGCAATTTTTGCCCCTTTGACCCCTTGTAGCTCGAAAACGGTAAAAGCTACACAAAATCTGTTGTCATACTACTGAAAGCTTATATCAAGAGGAATCCAAAGAAAAAAAATCCCATCGAAATCCGATGAATAATAAAGATTTTACATATTTAGAAAAATTGCATTTTTGGCCCCTTTGACCCCTTGTAGCTCGGAAACGGTAAAACAGACACAAAATCCGTTGACATACTAGTGAAAGCTTAGATCAAGAGGAATCCAAAGAAAAAAATCCCATCGAAATCCGATGAAAAATAAAGATTTGACATATTTAGAAAAATTGCATTTTTGGCCCCAAAATTTTTGCNGTCGTATAAAAATGGGATGGGCCACAATGACCGTAATGAACAACCCAAGCCCTACTTTTGTGCCAAGGAACATTGTGTTAAAATTTCATATGGAACTTAAGTTATAAACCAAAAACAAAAGTGTCTACAGACAGCCATAACAACAACAGCGCCATACTATTATACGACCTAAAATTTTTTGGTCGCATAAAAAATTGCCTTCACTTACATTTGTAAGGTCCTCTTATTATCTTTATCCCTTCTGGCTCTTATCTTGAATAAAATATGAACAAGTGTGCAGTACATCTATAGAGGACCACTGTAATCCAGTTTAGTCAACAGTTTTTATATTTCTAGTTTTACGAAATTTTCAGTCAATGATTATTGGTAGGAGGACGGAAAAAAAATAAAATAAAAATCATGCTCGATCATTGATTTTTTTCCAATATCAAAATTATTCATGTTAGTGATGACTGGTGTTTTTGAAGATGGTCTCTTCAGTTATAATAATGTTGGAAATAAATAAATAAGAATTGAAGTACTAATCAAAAATGATTTAGACAATGTTAGAGCACAAAGTAAGGTTTTTTAATCAATAATGCATAAATTTTTTTTGGCATAAAAAATACTGGGACAGAGGGAATAAAAAATAAAAATTGAGCAATTTTCAATTGTAATATGATTCCTTTGATCTTAGCATAAAATGAAGGGCTATGCTTAAACAGTGCATTATCTGACGGTCTTTCATGATATTGCACTATATCAAAATCTCTCTCCACAAAACACATTGAACCTAATGGTAGTGGGAGGAGTTACCAACAGTGCATTAATATTATGCAATTTAGATAATGCACAGTTGAAGCTCCACCCCTTTTAACGAATTACATGCAACTGTAAGTGACTTCGAAAAAAAACCCCAGAAATTATGTCAACAGACCACTATTGTAACAAGTAATTCTGATTACTGTGCCTTGATACTATTCAAATAATACGAAAGGTTTACCCCCCCTCCCCCACACACACTTCTCGGTAAATGTACCATATCTAAATTGGCGTCAGTGCCAAACAAATCGCAGTATTGTGGTTTATTTTACAATTTACACTCAATTAATGGCAAGTTCAAATATTTCTAGTATAATTTTTGGATCCACATTCTTCCCTTATGGAAACGGTAAATAAAAAAATACCTTTGATCTGACCGATGCCAAAGCATCGGCCGATCTATCCTTCATAACCGGGTGTGTCTTTTGCCATCTCTGTCTATATCCTTTATGATTAATTATATATAAACATGTCTGTTTTGCAATGCATTACTGTTCTATCTTTTTTGATAGTATAGATATTCATTACGACGGTTCATAGTTAGTACAACACAAAAATGGTAAACAAATATATTTTAAGAAGTATACTCTGTACATTTGTTAATATATGGTCTTAAAGGTATCTCAAAATCAATTGATGTATTTTGTTTTATAACTTAGTTAGAGATATCTACTAACCAATACTAATCTAAACTTATATTATTTTAATACTAACAGTAACGAGGCCGGGATAAGGTACCGGTATTTTATGTTTTCAAACTAACAAATGTACAGATTTCAATAAAATTACCAAATTGGAAAAAAAAAAAAATGTACCGTATCTAAATTGGCGTCAGTGCCAAACAAATCGCAGTATTGTGGTTTATTTTACAATTTACACTCAATTAATGGCAAGTTCAAATATTTCTAGTATAATTTTTGGATCCACATTCTTCCGTTATGGAAACGGTAAATAAAAAAATACCTTTTATCTGACCGATGCCAAAGTATCGGCCGATCTATCCTTCATAACCGGGTGTGAATTTCAGCGGAATCCCCGAAAAAGTTGGCCCAGTGAATTTTGTCAATCCTATCTTTTTTTTGGCTAAATAATGCATGAAACTTTCAAGTTTTTTTTTTAAAAGGGGATCCGAATTTTTTTTTTTCAAAAAAGGGGGATCCGATCTCTGCACCCGGCCTCTGGACCTACCAAAGCGAAAGTATACTATATTTCTTCAAATTCTTGTTTTTCAGCTTCTGCCATTACCGAAACTATAACAACTAAAAATAGTGAAATATATCCGCGTAATTGGAATAAAATAAAATACAGTCAACTCCATTTAATTGCATACCTCTTAATAGAATATTTCTCTTAATTGCATACAATTCTGCTGCACGAAACCATTTACTATATGCTTCTATATTATTTATTCCTTTTAATTGCATATTGAATAGTTAAAAAATTCCTGTTAATTGAATAGTTTCATTTTCAAATCAAGACATGTTTTGTGAAATTTAACATTAAAAGTATATATTTTTTAGCAAATTATTCTGAAAAAACTAATTAAAGTTGGATATCTAATTATGAAATGTCAAATCAATTAATAATTTTGTAAAAACAGACTGTAATCTCTGTGTTTGTTTGATGATTAACTCACCATTTGACACTATTCAAATTAATTGACATGTTTTTACAGCAAGATTGAAAATTCCTCTTAATAGAATATTCCTGTTAATTGCATATTTTTTCCTGACAAATAAGGTATGCAATTAACAGGAATCCACTGTACTAGTTACCTTATAATATCGATCCATCAATACTGATCAATCTATCCTTGAAAAGTGTACACGGCTCTAATCACGTGCTAATTGCACGTTGTTGCTACCTAGCTGTCATTCATGTAAAAAATAATCAGCACTGTCGGTATTGGTCATATTACAAATCATATATAGCACCCCCCTACTCATTAAAATATTTATTGCACTCAAAACGCTAACGCGTTTTTCTTGCGATAAATATTTTAATTCGTAAAAACGGTGCTATATATATTACTTTTATTTTTTTTCCATTTTGACAAAATTTAGGGTCGGTCAGAGTCGTAAAACTAAAAATAAAAAAATAACGGCCTTAGTTTAGTTGTTTCAGAATATATCTTTGAACAAATAAATATCTATTGGATCCAAGGTTAACATGTAAATGTTTCAGATGGTGTCAATCTTTGATCATGTGCAGACTAGCCTGATTTTAAAGTATCCAATAAAGGAATAATATTATAATTCCCTATTCATGCTGGCTAATTAGTTTTAAAGGGGACAAACTTTGAATGTATTTTCCCACAGAAAATGACAGATGGTAAACAATTATTAACTATATACATGTAGCTATTTAATACAGACTTTCCAAACTCAGACCACATAAGGAGCTATTGTGAACAAGTTTATTTCCAATGTCTTAAATTGTCAATTTGATGTTTCAGAAGATCTTTCGTTTTCCTTTAAAAAAAGGTCCAGTGTAAAATTATGTTCCCCTTTGATTTATACTAAGGCCAAGACAAGTTATTTCTGTTTGGTGTCAGCACGCACATTGAAAATGCGTGATTTTATAACAAAAAAACCAAGGGATGTTTTTCATTTTTGCAATTAAAATGGTATTTTAATTGTTGTTTAGGAAGACCATAACTATAAATTACTATGAGAATACTCTTAAAAAGGACTAAAATAAATTGAATTGAGGAAACAGTTAGCAAAGATGAAAAAATAATAATTTCTATGGATTCATATGAATTTTTAAAACTGAGTGTGTTATTTTAAAAAATTCTTGGTTTTTTTTTGGTTTTGTTTGTTTGTCTCATACCCTCCTACATTTCAAAAATTAAGTCGTTGCAAAACAGAGAATTAAATTGGTTTTGCCTAATCACATGCAATTTTTAAAGGGGTCAGTTCTGGTCAACAAAGGACAAGTCTATTGTCACCAAGTTTGACAATGTACATTTTAATAGTTTTACAGATTATATTTGACTGCTTTGTCTCATAGGTTCTAATATCTTACACTTTGTTCACTAATAAGGAAATCTTGGATAAGGTACAGACTGTTGCAAAACTGGGGTCCATTAAAAGACCATATTTGCCAACCTCTGACAATGAAAAATCGTGTCATGACATGACATGAGATACCAAAAAGCGTATGAAAACGTGCGACATACTGTCGGATTATTGAACAAAATTTATATAAAATTAATTTGCCAATATAAACGCCAATTGTACTCAACATTTGCTCGTTTTGCTGGTTTTAGAACTACCTGACTAGGTAGATATTCAAAACATTTACAAGTTTGGTTGAATTTACAAGTCAATAAAGCAAAAGTTAGCAGAGTTCTCAGCCTTGTCCTTGATGATTACATCAATCAACAAATTTTTTGTAGCTGGCAAGGAGAAAATGGGCTTAGACCTGTTTTGACAGATAAATGGTTTCAAATGAGCCCTAGCTTTTGTATATCCGACTATATCACTTTCTGTAAATGATCCATTATAAATGTGTAAACTGCATAGCCCCCGGCCCCTACTCCACAATCACTTTCTTTGACTTCAAATTTATTCATCAAACTCGGAGTCCCAAATTTTGTTTTTGTATCACTGATCCGGTACAAAAATATCGTTTTCTATTTGCACTCGTGTCTTTAGTCATCGTACCCAACCACGAAATTTATTGAAACTATTTAAAATCAGTTGTTTGGCCAAATAGAAGTTTGCAATTTACTGTACGGTCACAAAAAGTCTGGAGAATCACAGGTATCGATAGTGCTAATAACCAAAAACATGAACAACGGTCATGGAAAAGTCCAGAGAATCACGAAAAACATGATATCGCTAATAACCAAAAACGTAAACAACGAAAAAGCGTGTAAGGCCAAAAAAAAAAATATGTGTGTTTACGGTAGTCCGACCGACCCTATTTTTTAGATACCGACCATAGAATTTTTTATTGATTCTCATAAAAAAAAGTTCAATGTTGTTATCAACCGACCCTATTTTGATACAGGCCTCTGTAAATTGATAAGTTTATCTGGTAACATGCTTCCGCTGGTACGGAAAGTTAATAAAATAGACATTTAAACTTTTTATTTGGTTCAAAAGACATTCAAATAGATAAAAATCAAGAAATATGCCAAGTTTCTTCCAAAACACAATGCAAATGTCAGGACTTCTGGTTTGTAGGATTAATTTCGGAACGGACTTGGGAATGACCCGAAATTTTTCCGGATTTCGTTGACGATGCCTGAAAAAAAAAAGATTGCCGACCTACCGACCCTATTTTTTTTCAGCAGACTACAGTAAACACACATATTTTTCTTTTTGGCCTAATGGCATGTGGAGCTCTGAAAAGCGTGTACACGCTGTGTGACAAAATCTATGTGTGTAAACCATTGAAAAAGCGTGTGTAACATGCAAAAATCATGTGAGTTGGCAACTATGTAAAAGACTCTAGGTGACACCATGTCAAGATATATCTATGCCAATTCAGTTACCCTTGTGCTTTCAAGCAAAGACACTTTTCTCAGAAAAAAATCCTCCTTCATGTACGCCTACTACATTTGTATGTATGGGTCTGGGGGATATTTTTTCTGAGATAAGTCTTTCATAAACTGAACTTTGTAGTTTTCAAGTAAAATCTACCACTAGAACTTCAACTAGGGTACTTGTGAAAATCTGTTCTGAAAATTTATATTTAGGGGAAAGCTGTACATGTATGGGTCTGGAAGCGGAAAGTGTAGAAAATTGACAGGATTTCCAGAAAGGGAGCCCACAATGGTTGTCTCTCTATGGACGGCTTGAAGGCCTCCATTGGAGGTGAAGAGACAACTATTTCTGGTAGCATGTTCCAAAGGGAAGAAAGACTGTTGGTAGGTATTGATGCTACAGACCTAGAGCTTTATGCTGAGCCTGTGTCAATGTTCATTGACATTTCGGTGGAAGATATTGGATGTAGAGATCACGAGTAATCATCAATTAGAGCTCAAACTAATGACTTGAATCATCTGTGGGCAACAGTCCTAGGCTAGCCTATGTGCAGCACTAATCCCTTTTGGGATTCGAAGCCAGAGATGTTTCTTGATATTGCCTGCCTCCGAGGCTTCGAATCCAAAAGGGATTAGCATTTAGTGCAGCACTAAACTGTCACTGAGGCTTGAGGCTAAGTCAAGTTAGGAGTTACGTAAATGGTGACAAGCAGATATAGATATTTGCCTCAATAGGTTTGTTTTACTTTCATTCATTCTCACCTTACGTAGTTCAATTTGCCAGTTTTCTTGTTTTCTCGGACGTTGTACGGAGTTACCAAAGGCCCATGTGGATGTCATTAAACCGGATGTTGTCAACGTGTATTTACTCATGCGCATATCCGATTAAAAGAAAAAAGATTTTGGCGGGACTTTATGAAAATCTTTTAATCGATTTAGGCGAAATAGACGAATTTCCAATTTCGCTTTATGAATGAATTGCCCCGATTGACCTGGGGTCAATCGGAGTAAATTGCGTCACGTTACATTGTGACGTCCAAAAATCTATATTGTGACGTCAAAATTTTCCGGGAAAATTCACCAATTGGAAACTTGTCTATTCAAACTTAATAAAAAAAGAAAAACTATTGATAATGATAAAGAAAAGCTAAATGTGACGGTAAAGTAAGTGAGAACCGATCCATGGTAACCATGAAAGAATTTTTGATATATATATACAGTGGCGGATCCAGACTTTCTGGCTAACGGGGAGCCCGCCGACCAATATTTTTTTTT